>JAAGKR010001413.1:7534-81429 GCA_011419295.1 Clarias macrocephalus
CCCCCCCCCCCCCCCCCCCCACACACACACACACACACAGCTGAAGCCTCAAGCCATCAAGTTTGGAAACAGGAATGTTGTCATGACCCGAGTGTCTGTGATGTCTGTGTTTCAGGGTGAGCGTCTGAGCCATGCAGTGGGATGTGCATTCGCAGCATGTCTGGAGCGGAAACAGAAGAGAGAGAAGGAGTGCGGGGTCACAGCCACTTTCGACGCCAACCGCACCACATTTACGCGGGAAGGCTCCTTCCGCGTTACCACAGCAACGGAACAGGCTGAGCGAGAAGAAGTCATGCGGCAATTACAAGATGCCAAGAAAGGTAGCTAGAGAGCCGAAAATAGAATGCTGGCTAATCAAAGGGAAATCTTAGACTAGGGATTCACAAATCTTTGTGCAAATGACAATAGTCATTATGAACTTAAGGCCACTCCAAGCCTTGAACACCATACTTTTATTCATTTAATATTTCTAATACATGCCTACTTTAAGTAACAATATGTTTAACATAACTGACCAAAAACCAAGTTACTATTCACTGACTTATGATGGATGGCGTGAAAATGCATCAGTGTGAAACAGTGTCTGGTTTATACTTGCACAAACAGTAGGTAGATAAATGGCGCTGGTCATCTTGTACTTTACATCTGGATGATTTAAACACACCATCCAGAACCAGAACACTTCTGTCTGTCAGGTTCACAAGTCGATTTGTAAAATGCTTAGAGATTTTATTGACGGAGGATATGAACACACTGATGGTTTGTTTTAATTTTTTTTTTTTTTTTATTGCGGTCTGCTTCTCAAATCAACAAAATGCTGACACTGCATTCAAAAGTGATTTAATAATTTTAAAAAACATAGTAAACAAAACAGACCATGCACAGTGGTGGCTCAGGCAATTGAGGCTCTGAGTTACATTTACATTTAGGCATTTGGCGGACGATCTTATCCAGAGGGACGTAAAAAGTGATTTTCTCGTTGGATAGATCCTTACACTGGTTACTAGATTACTAACTAAGTACCATCAGTCAAACACTTTTTTTTGGGATGTGGGGATTTGATATTACCCCAAATATATGTCTTTAGTCGTTGCTTAAAGATTGCCAGTGACTCGGCTTTAAGGACATCTAGAGGAAGTTCATTCCACCACTTAGGTTCCAGACCAGAAAACAGTCTAGATGCATGTCTTCCTCATTCCCTGAGGGATAGTGGGACCAGTCAGGCGGTGCTGGAGGATCAGTGATTAGAGCTGAGAGATAAGTGAGTGCTGGGCCGTTTTTAGGCTTTGTAGGCAAGCATCAGCATTTTGAATTTGGTGCAGGCAGCTACAAGAAGCCAGTGGTAAGCTCGCTTAGAAACTGAGGGGTTTGTGACTGCAAGGGCACCTGGTGTATAAACCTGTGCCGGGTCAGGTGATCTGATATGGGGATTCCTAGGATAAAAGGTTTCTGATAGGTTTGCAAGCTACATGAGTGTTTAGACACTAACAGTAAAACGAAAACTGGTAGGACTCAGTATGGAAAACTGGTAGTATCTTATTAAAGATCAAACGATAATTTGATGGAAAAATTTGTCCAACTGTTTCAAAATATTAGCCCACATCATTTATTTATTTATTTTAAATAAGGGAGCACTGCCTTATTTTTTCTTTTTGGCATGGTGTACATGAAAAATCTAAAGTAGAAGTTGAGGAAACTAAAGTTGGACTTGCAGAAGTGAATGCAGTGAGTTCAGGGTCATGGACATATTCCTCCATTTTAGTTAACCATCTACAAGATGACTTGAAATGACCTCTCAATATCAACTAATCAGTATCAACACATCCTGACTTCTTTGAAGTGAGTAAACTGTTAGCCAGTCTGTTAACCAGCTTCCTCCAAACCGTTTGACAGTCTTCCCTCATGCTTCTTGCAACCAATAATGACATTTCGAAACATTTTTAAAAATGTGTCCATGTTATGTAGGAAAACAACCAAGGTCCACTGATAATGGGGCAAAGATCAGTTTGAGTGGTGCCACTATCTGTAGGTAGTTGAATGGCATTGTGGGTGATGCAGTTAATCAAAGAAAAAAATAATAGACCAGCATGTTAATAAAAGGTACATAAACCTAAAACTTTACTCTGTAATGTATTAATTAAGAAATAGAACATGGATGCCATTGAATAACAAAGTGATTATAAACATAGTTTTTTTTTTTTTCTCTTTAATGCTTTTGGGTGTCCCAATGGAAGATATACACTAAGTATATATTTATGATTCAGTTGTGCACAGCAATTTCTTCCGTACTAAGTTCAAGCCATGTCCCTCTCTCTCTCTACCTGCAGACTCTGAGCCTGCCTCTGGGGATACAGCAGGCATCACGGCCAACCTAGCTGCTGCCTCCTCTCCCTCGTCCTCACCTCCTCAGCCTATGGCCACACTGCCGTCTCAAGAAGCCAATCCGCATGCGATTCCACGTCGACACGCTCCTGTGGATGTGCTAGCACGTCAAGGCTCGTTCCGCGGCTTCCCTGCTCTCAGTCAGAAGACATCACCTTTCAAAAGGCAGATGTCGCTGCGCATGAATGACTTACCCTCCACCATGCAGCGCAAATCTGACTTCCCAATCAAAAACACAGGTTAGCATCAGTAGGAGGCAAGCCACCATGTACAACCCGGTGTGAAAATGAGTACATAGAATTCCTCAATCACCTCAATAGAAATTAAGTGAAACGCACAAATTTAAAGTGTTAAAGTAGTAGATGTTAAAGTGTGTGTTGTCTTGTTCTGTTAGTGGCAGAAGTAGAAGGTGAAGGAGATAGCATCAGCTCTCTGTGCACTCAGATCACATCAGCATTCAGTGGCCCCACGGAGGACCCCTTCTCCTTAGTTCCCATGCCCAAACCTGCGTCCTCCCCACAATCCCCTGCTGCACAAGGTCAGCTGTACATATATTCCTATTCACTCATGATTCAACATAAGTGCTTTTTAAAGCATCGCCTTTGATACTTGCTTTTTTTGCTTATATATATATGTATATATTGCTTTCGTGTCTGCTGCTGCTGTAGTGAACGGCTCTGCTCCTGCCTTTCCTGCTCCTCCTGTCAGCACTGCTGCTGTTGCTGTTGCCGTTAACCCTCCCACACTGCCGCCGCCTCTGCCTGCCAGAGATACTAACCCCTGGGCTAAGGCCCCTACTGCACCCCCAGCTCCGGTTCATCAAGGTAAGTGTGCTCAGACCAAAACGGTACTACATGTTAACAGTAGGTTGGGAATTTTTAATCTAACTTGCTTGCTATCCTGAGGTATGTTGCTATCAAGCTAGCTACATGTCCATCCATTAACATTGGAAGACATAAAAGTAGAAGTTCTACTATCCAGCATCCTGATGACGTTGTACCAGTCTGCCTCCATGTGTACTTTAAAAATTTTTATCTGACCTTAAAAGTTATTTGTTATTAGTATTTTTGATTTTAATATGTTCTGTATCAGTTGTCCTGTCCTGCAACTCTGTATTCTCATAGCTTATTCAGGTCCACTAAGCATGTTTTTTCTTTATCCTCTAGGCGGTGACTGGCCCAGTCCTACCCCTGCAGCAGTGGCTCCACTTGCAGCACCCGGTGCCTCCCATAAGCGCACACCATCTGAGGCAGACCGCTGGTTGGAAGAGGTGTCCAAGTCTGTACGGGCACCACCACCTGCAGTCAGAACCTCTACTCCTCCCATTCAGCAGCCCTTTCCCACACCCATGCCCGTCCCTGTGGCTCCTGTAGTTCCTGTGGCCCCAATGACCTTCATGCCTGCCATGCCCACTGCAGTGCCCACCTTACCCCCACACCAGCCTTCCTTCCATGCTCAGGCACCGGCCTCTTACCCAATGTCCAACGGGCTTCCCTACGCCCAGCCAAGTGTTCCTGTAGTAGGCATTACACCCTCTCAGATGGTAGCCAATGTTTTTGGTTCTGCTACGCAGACCCAGCCGGTACCGATTCCTGGGTCCATTCCACAAACACAGTTGCAGCCCTCACCTTTTTCTACTCCGCCTTTGGCAGTTAGTGGACCCTTTGGCAAACCTCCTGCACCCCCACTGGCAAATCCCACAGCGTTTTTGCCACCGAACGGAAAAACTACGTTAAATGGCACTGATAGCTGGGCTGCGCCCTCTCTCCCGGCAGACCACCAAGCTGATGCTTTTGAAGCCCAGTGGGCAGCGTTAGAGAACCGCTCACGCCAACGCACCAACCCCTCACCTACAAATCCGTTTTCCAGCGATCTTCACAAGACGTTCGAGATACAACTGTAAACACTTACTTACGGGGTTGGAGAGAGACCAAAACTAGCATGAACACATGAAGGAGATGCGTGAAGGGTGGTGAGGACATTAAACGAGAGGGCACCCCTTTGACATGCACACCACATTAGTCCCATATCTATCTCTCGGTCTTGTTCCCTTGCTGTTTGTCAGAATATCAGTAGTGTTAAGTGTGAGCTGGGCAGAGAACACAGGAGTGTGAGATGGTGCTACTTCGGAGCAGTCTGAAGACGATGAAACTTTGGTGATGCTCGGTTACCATTTTCATTCTGTTTCCTGTGAAGTTGTATCCATATTTCAGATGGATTTGGGTGAAGAGGCAACTCTGCCTTTGGGCCTTAACAAACAGACTAAAATTTGTATTCTCACCATACAATTCTACACCATTATTATCTCAGTCCTGCCTCTGTGCCCTTCATTCCCACTCCCAGTCTCCTCTAACCATAGGGACGAACGACTACTCCTCCCATCAAGACAATAGAAGGACTATGCTTCCAGATTAGAGAGGTTTTCATGTACTTCCTAATCAGAAGATGAAGAAACGAGAGAATGCCAAAATCTTTATTTTTATGCATTAAGTATATTTTAAATAGCTTTGAAATATAACAGAGAAGATGTCTGTAATCTTGCCAAAGGTGCAGGCTAGATAAAGTGGAAATGATTTTGTGTGTGTATACAGCAAATGGGCATTTATTATATAGATATATCTATAGAAATTGAAAAATATATGTTAATTATACATATTGAGCTCAAAGCATAACTTTTACATGTTCTATGAGAGAGAGGAGGGATTGATATTTCATTTTGTGTTTTTATTTTATATCATTGCCATGTATTGTGTCCTAATTCGGATGTGTATTCCTCTGTAAATAACGAATCATTGCAGCTACAATCATTTGGTCTCAGTGATGGGGATCGGGGATTTACCGTTGCTTTCACTCTTACTGTCTTTTTATTTGTACTACAGTACTGTACTTTTATTTTCCTTTTTTTCCCCCCATTGCCTATATCTTAATGAATGTTTTAGGGATTTTGGGGACTTTTAAAATGAATTCTAACACTATTGACTGTCATTTGTCAGCCAATTGTTTTTATAATTTTTTTTTTTTTTTTTTTTTTTAATGAAGATGTTTTTTTTTTTTATATTGCACAAGCACTATACTGGGTGGTTGGGTTATTCAGGTGAGATGGGTCAACTATCTGCATTGCAGAAACCAGAGATTTAGTCATAATCTTCCTTAGTTGACCTGTAATTTTTAAATCCTGCTTGCAGTGAGAGGTAGTCGAGAGATTTTTGAAGTGTCTGTTATTTTGCCCAGCTCTGTTTTATCAAACCTGTGAAAACGGTTCATTGCGTTTTTTTTTTCTTTCTCATTTTGTAAGTATTTCATTATTTTATTCCACTTCTGTCTGAAGAATTAGATCTAAAAGATTGAATAAAAATGACGGTGGTAGAGGATGTTTGATTGTATTGGTGTGAACCAAACTTCTTTACAGCCAACTTCTACTTTATCTATGGGTACATCATGAATATCAGAAGACTAACCATTCCATTATTTAAAGATGCACCATGTCTCCAGGCATTGAAAAAATAAATTAAGTTTACCCCCAAAGATTTGGCTTTGCTGCCATTATGCTAAAAATTGTGTACAGATCATTTTCGAGATCCTGCTATTGTTTCACATAAACTGTACCTCCCTCTAAAATGCAAATAAAACATAAAACTGCAAATAAACAGGTGTGAGGAGCTAGCCACTGGAAGATTTAAGTGTTGGAGCGAAAATGCCACTTACTGTGAGGTGACTGTGTCTCACTGTGTATCTGCGTGAGATTATCTTTAACATGATTTCTCAAGAACAAGTCGTGGAATGTTTGTAGGATTTACAATTATGTTCAATTATGTTCAAATTCTATGTGTTTTTGTGTAAAAACATAACAAAAATCAGCTGATAGTAATATTAGGCAAATGCAACATTAGCCGAAACAACATCATATAACTTATGACTTTTTCAGCCTCACATCGTTGTGGAGGACTTTTGGCCAATTCTTCTTCACAACATTGCTTCAGTTCATTAAGATTTTTGGGAATTTGCATATTTACATTTTTCTTAAGGTCCTAAAACAGCATTTTAGTTGGGTTGAGGTCTGGACTTTGGCTAGACCATTCCAAAACCTTAATTCTTTTAATTTTCAGCCATTCATATGTAGATTTACTGATTTGCTTCAGATCATTCTACTGTTGCGTAATCCTATTTCAAACATTGCACAGAATTTGCCTCTAGAGTACTCTTTTATACAGAGGGGTTCATGCTCAACTCAATTCCCAGGTCCTGTGGCTGCAAAATAAGTCCAAATCATCACCCCTCCACCGCTGTGCTTGACAGTGGGTATGAGGTGCTGTTTGGTTTTCTCCAAACATGGTGCTGGTCATTAAGGTGAAACAGCTTAAATTTGGTCCCATTGTTTCCCTCAATCATGCTTCTACGTTCTTTTTAGACACAATAGGCTTTCTCCTGACAACCCTTTCAAACAAACTGTACTTGCTCAATCGTCTTCTAATTGTGCCGTCTTGAGCTTTAATCTGTGGGGTCTGAAATGAGGTCTTTTTTTTTGGATTTCTTTGAGCATTGCACAGTCTGACCTTGGGATGAATGTGGTGGGACGTCCGCTCCTGGGAAGACTGGCAACTGCCTTGAACACTTTCCAATTGTGAATAATCTTTCTCACTGGTCAAATTTGAACTCCAAATTGTTCAGAAAAAGTTTTATTTCCCTTTCCAGATTGATGTCCAGCAGAAATTGCTTCTCTAAAACCACGGCTTATGTCTTTCCCTCTTGGTATTGTAACATACACCTCTATGCTCCAGAGCAACAAACTGACAAAACGTGTGCTTTTACTGATGATCAGTTAATCAAGGGCTGATGATTACCCTCTAAGAGGTACTTAGTATTGTGTATGGGTTTTGTTTTTTTTCTTTTTGGCTTAATTTTTTTGTTGAATAAATAATGACGGGGTAGAGATATATTATTGTAACCAGCAGATAAAATATCTGCTGGTTCATATCACTAAAACAACTTGATTTAATAACAACTAGTTGTGCTTGCATCGTACAGGATTTTGGACGCTGTATACTAAATGATTTTAGCTTCAGTTTTCCAGCTGCAGACTAATTTTGGTGGTTTCAGCAATTACTTCTTTAATGTGCACAGTTTAGCAATGTGAGTTTTTTCAGTCTGCAGGTTGCATGGGCTCTGGTGTAGGTACAAGTGATTTTCTCAGCGATTAACTGCATAATGTAGCCTCTCTGTGGAGTATTAGCAGAGCTATGGCTGTTAAACTATACCTCCAGTTCTCTTTGCAGAACAGAAAATCTTTTCTACCCACAACAGTCTGACTGATATATTTCCTAAACATTTTCCTTTTATTCGTCTTTTTTTTCCCCTAGACCAAATCATGAATTCAGGTTGGAGCCGTTTGCTCATTCTCTGTACTGCTTATCCTGTACAGGGTCACAGCTGGAAGCCTATGCAAGGGGACTGGGAGCACTCTGCATCCCTGAGGGCACACGAGCACACAAACTCACAATATGGGCAATTTGGAAATGCAAATTCGGATAATCTGCATGTCTTTGGACTGTGGGAAGAAACCGGAGTACCCGAAGGAAACCCATCAAACATGAGGAGAACATGCACACTCCACACACAGACTTGAAGTGGACAAGGACCCCTGACCCTGGAGGTGCAAGGCTACAGTGCTATCCACTATGTCACTGTGCTGCCTTGAATTTATTCTCAGATGTTAAAATCTGTGTAGGGTGCACTCTGCTTTAAAGAAATTACTCACTTGTCATCTATAGTGGTTTATCCTGTATACAGAGTTGCAGGGGGACTGTAGCCTATCACAAGAGACTTAGGGCACAAGGTAGGGTACACCCTGGATGGGGTGCCAACCCATCGCAGGACACACACACACACACACACACACACACACACACACACACACACACACATTCATTCATTCATACACTAAAGGCAAGTTTTGGGGCTCTCCAATTAGCCTAATCTGCATGGACTGTGGGAGGAAACCCACCAAGCACAGGGAGAACATGCAAACTCCATGCACACAGAGATGGGAATGGAACCTGGCCGGGAAGAGTATTGCAATTTGACAATGCTAACCACTAAGCCACCATGCCGCCTTGCTTTAAAGAACTTTATATCCAAATCTCCGTCCAATAAACTGGAAAAACATATACATTGCATCAGCCAGCTTAAAAATATTTAAATATTGGAGGGAAAAGGGTTAGTACGAAGCACCTCTGGTGACATTGGGCAAAAAAAAAAAAAAATCCTTGACCGTGACTTACTAAGGCATGGGAACGAGTTCCTATGTTGTGTCCATGACTTATTAACATGTGGCCATGGAATACTATCTTAATAACCCCTGGGAACAAAAGAGTATTGTTGTGGCCGCTGGATACTGTTGTGGCTGCATAGCATTTAGCATCTTGCAAACTATGGACAAATGTGAACTGATTTCATTTTATTTTAATCTCAGAATGAATTACAATTACATACTTACAGTAAGTCACTGGCAGTTAGGCATGGGCTCATTCTGAGTAAGAGACATTTAATTTGGTTATTTATTTATATATAGTTTAGCACATGGGCTTAATGTTAAAGAAGTATAAGCTAGGCCTGAGGTCAAAAGTGTGCGACTGGCTAGTTCTGCTAGCATTCCTTCTGCCAATAAAAACGTTCACCTTAACATTTAAACCATTTTATTCAGACACATCCCAGGAGCCTGTGAATTGATTGTATATAGATTTTTTTTTAATACTGTGTATTGATTGCCTCTGGGACTCAAGTCATTTGCGACCCAGCTGTTGAGAATGGCACTGTTACCAGTTTGTAACTGAATAGCTGTGTTATAAGTTATAACCGGCGTCCACCTGCGGCGGCGCTGTAGTCCGCAGAAACAGACGGCGGTGTGTGTTTTATAGGGGCAGAAGAAGACGCTTTGCAGCTGTTCGTTATTACAAACAGAGTAAGTGTGTGCATGTGTTTGAGCCGGACGTTCGCAGCTCGGGGTGAGTAAAACATTCTGTCTGATTTTATAACATTAATAGTCTCGAAACTGTTCACTGTTAATGGCGTTTTGACAGTAAATCAGAGCTAGCGAACGAGCGGGCTAGCTAGCTGAGTGTCCCACTAGCGGCTAGCGATGTTGAACAGCTGGCTGGATGTTCAGAGCGGCTACACGCTAATAAACACACTGCGGAATGTTACGCGGCTTCAGGTTCAGTTCGTGTGGTGAAACTCTGAGACTTTAGTTCTTCTTACACAGAGGTTAGCTTCTCTCTTTCACTCTCTCCAGTATCAGTCTCTCCCTCTCTCTTTCATTTTTCATACACTACCAGTCAAACTTTGCACACACCTTCTAAGTCCATGGTCTTTTCTTGATTTTTCTATCTTTTTACACTGTAAAACAATGCTGACGGCGTCCAAAGTGTGCAATAATCACATTTGAAACGTTGATATTGAGATGTGTCTGCTACTTCTGCTCTGTAAAGCCTGAAGTGTGCAGCAGAGGTGAGTTATGGTCTTTATGAGCGCCAGTTTCATCATGGTGCTTGATGCACTTGACAATCCTGTTCTTGCAAGGAATGTTCCAGAACAGCTGACCTTAAAATAACAGCTGGTAGTAGTAATGGTGTTATTTAATTACCGAATGCCATATATGTTATTTCCTAGGCGGGGGAGGGGCGAAGCAGGATTGTTCTAGAATGTAATTAAATCCAAACTTTGGACTAGTCCTGTATGTCTCATCCTTCTCTCTTGTTGTTGTTGTTAGTCTATCCACTGCTTTCTTCAAGGGGTCGCCACAGTGGACCTGAACACAACTTTGCACGCTTTACACCGGATGCCCTTCCTGACACAACCCTCCTATTTTATCCCGGCTTACAACTGGCACTGCGTCCAGTAGCTGCGGTTTCGGCATTGGGTGGGAACTGCTCTCTGGTTATTATATTTTCTGCGGCGTGATGGCTCAAACCCTTAAGGCTCTGGGTCACTGATCAGAAGGTCAAGGGTTCATGCCACAGCACCACTAAAGATGCCACTGTTAAGCTCTTGAGCAAGGTCTGCTCCAGACGCACTGTATCCTAGCTGACACTGTGTTGGCATATGTGAAAAAATAATTTCATTGTTCTGTGAGGTACATGTGACATAAAAATAAGATTACCATTCAACTATCTCCCTCTCTCACGCACATTCATATACATGGTTGTTGAAATTTCTGATTTTTACAGAATGTGTTTGGAGTTTAAAACAAAAGCATCGAATGAGCAGCAGTTTCTATATTTTCTGGGGTTGATGGTAAGAAAAGAGCTGCTGTAATTACTTAATCTGATTAACTTTGAGCCATGACAGAGTCATAGCAAAGGTTAAGGTTCTTGGTTACTGATCAAAAGGTCAGGGGTTCCACTGTTGAGAAAACTCATGAGCAAAGCCCTTAACTCTCATTGCTCTAGTGTATCATGGATGACCCTGCACTCTGAAGAACTCTAAAGAAGCTGGGATATAGAGAGAATGGATATCACAGTCCTGTAAAGTATTTATGATGAAGCCACTGCCTTCTGCATTGATCTCCATCTACTAAATGTAGTCCATCTCAGAAAATAAATGAAGAAAAGATTCACATAACTCATAAGAAAAGTTATCTGGGTGATTATAAACTCTTTGTTGATATTTTTCTTATACTTTAACTCATATAAGCACCCTCACAAAGCGCTGTTGTTCTTCCTCACCTCCGAGCAGGGAGCTGATGTACATTACGAGATGTCCAGACAGAGTACTTTGACCGCAGCAGTGGCAACCTTGTTAGGAGCCACGCTTGGAGGACTGTTCCTGTGGCGTAGTATATATACACAGAAGAGAAAAGCTATCAAAATCCAAAAGGACTCCCATCCATTGCCTGGGGAACAACTCCGAGCTCTCGAACTGAGCAGCACTGTTGATCAGCATCCACAACAAGAGCCCTCAGCACCATCGCTAGCACCAGCTCCCAAATGTCTTTCACTTCCATCTATCGAGAAGACACTGGAGGTGCCTGCGGTGGTGGTGAGCTCGTCAGAAGAGTTCGAAGAACACTGGCCCTTGTTCCAGAAGGAACTGTCTGTCTTCCCTGTCCTGGGTTTGGACTGTGAATGGGTAAAGCGCATGCGTGTAAGAGGGACATCTTAAACAATTCAAATCACTCGTTGTTGGAGACTGTCCTCCTTCACAAGGTGTTGTCTCGTCTTTAGGTTTCCATCAAAGGCAAAGCCTGTGCGGTGTCTTTGCTCCAAATGGCTACGTACTCGGGACGCTGTATGCTGGTCAGACTTCTTCCGTTCCGTGATGCCCAGCTGCCTCTTCCCAACGGCCTGCTGCAGGTGCTGAGAGATTCCCGTGTGCTAAAGGTAGGCGTTGGCTGTTATGAAGACAGCAAACGTCTGGCCAGTGACCACGGTCTTGCCCTTGTGTGCACTGTGGACTTGCGCTACTTGGCACTTAGACAAAGGTAATTAAGTCTTCTTAATAAAGTCTGCTACACAAAAAATGCATGTCAACTCGGTTTTAAATTTTAAATATTTATCTTTGAATATTAAAGGGGATAGTAGCCTTTTGTGGATTAAGTTTCATTAACTATTAGTGACTTATTATTGATATGTCATCTGAGCTCCAAAGTCACTGGACAAGTTTATTTACATTAGATAGACATATGACTTAGATGAAAACAGATCTTTTTGTAATTTAAAAGCAGCTTTACACAATCAAAGCAATTATGTAATCAGTTGTGTCTTCTGAATGTTGAAGGCATGCAGTGCTGAATAATGGGCTGAGTTTAAAGTCCCTGGCTGCTGATCTACTCAATGTCACCCTGGATAAATCACTAGAGCTGCGCTGTAGTAACTGGGAAGCAGAAAATCTGACTGAGGAGCAGGTGAAGTACCGCATTTTAACTAATTTTCTCTGTATATGATCATATAAGCATTAGTTTTATGGCATAACAACTTCAAGTATTTTAATGTTGATGCCTCCTAACAGACATGACATTTCTTTGGATATGCTATAGATGTTGTATGCAGCACGAGATGCCCAAGTCTCAGTCTCTCTCTTTCTCTATCTGCTGGGACTCTATTCTGAGCCATGCCTGCTGAGCGAGGATGAGACTGCCTTCTCGAAGCTGGCCGGCCACTGCCAGGGCCTGATTGATGTGCCCTTCAGGTGGCGAAGTGAAGGGGATGAAGGTGACCGCAGGCGCCGGTGCCGCCGGTCTACTGTCGACAGTCCTGAGTCTGGTGATCAGCAAGTACCAGACCCACGCAGGATCAAGCGGAAACCTCTTGGAGTTGGATATTCAGCCAGGTAGAGCATTTCTTTTTATAGGATATAAAAAGCACATAATATAAGCTATTCATGCACTCACAGAGCACTTTATTTGGAATATTTATACCTCTACTCATTCATTCTGTGGCAGCAGTGCATAACGTCATGCAAAACCCAGGCCAGCTACAGTTTCAGAACGAGGCAATAAAGAAAAATAACATCCAGTGAGAAGCAGTTTTGTGGAAAGAAATAGTTTGTTGGTGAGATATGTTAATGGAAAAAAAAGCCACAGTGGTCTGAACTGACAGAAAGGCTAAAGGAAAAGTTGTGGTGAGCTAGAAACAGAAGACCACATGAGTTTCCAAGTCTCTCGGTCAAGGACAGAAAGGCGAGGTTGCAGTGGAAACAGGCTGGACAGTTGACTCCTCTGAAAACATAGCCTGGTCTGATAATCCCGATTTACAATGGTAGGGGTTAAAATTTAGCATCAACAGCATAAATTCATGGCCACAACCTACCTAGTGTCAAAAAATAAATAAATAAAAAACATGCTAGTGGAGGTCATGTCATATTGTGGGGAATATTTTATTTGCACACTTTGGGCACATTGATATTAGTTAAACATAACATGAATGCCACAACCTATCTGGATTTCAGGATTTCCCACCTTCTAATGGCTACTGCTGGGTTCTGGTTTCATGGCTGTCAGTTCCAATTGAACACCTCAATTGCCTGACGGTCCATATTGACATTATTGGAGCATCTCAGGAATGTTTACAACATCTCGAGTAGTCCATGCCATGGATTGAGGCAAAGTAACTAACAAAGTACCTAACCTGTACTCGTTTAGTAACTTGTTTCTTAATAAAGTGGTTGGGGTGTGTAGGATTTCATGAGTATAACATTTCTTATTTATGTATGAATCCATTTGGATTCAGGTTGAAAATGGTGTACTTATTCCCTCTCTTTCAGGAAATCCCCCTTGTATGACAACTGCTTCCTTCATGCACCTGATGGCCAGCCGCTCTGCACGTGTGACAAGAAAAAGGCAAAGTGGTACCTTGACAAAGGAATAGGAGGTACGTAACACATTTAATATTGATGTAATGGCTCAACTGATTGGTATTTTAAAATTGCTTGTGCTGTGTGAATACGCTTGTTGAGTGTGTGTGCACTGCGATAGATTGGCACCCTGTCCAAGGTGTACCCCACGTTGTGCCCCAAGTCTCTAGGGTTAGGCTCCAGGCCCCACACGACCCTGTATACAGGATAAAGCGGTAAAGACGATGAGCGAGTGAGCCTGATTCAGGACTGCATATCAATTCAGTTTGTGACCTCACAGTGTAAACCCAGTTGTTTAAACCTGTGCATTACTACTCAGTATGTTACTAATATGAGTTATTAGAATGCGGAAAGTTTTCACTGCTAGCTTTCTAACCTGGTTATTTGTTGATCATTAATGTGATGTACATCACCAAAACATTGATTTCACAAATGAGCAATCAAACAATGACACTTTTATTTATTCTCTTACGTTCCTGATAATTTTTTATTGAGTTTTTCCAGATAATATAGTTGTGTGTGTGTGTGTGTGTGTGTGTGTGTGTGTGTGTGAATGTAATAAAGTCTGTTGCATGCAGTGGTGTTCAGTGATTTTTCTGTCCTCTTCTTCAGAGCTGGTCAGTGAGGAGCCCTTTATCGTACGATTGTTGTTTGAGCCCTCGGGTCGACCTGACTCCCAGAAGGACTATTATCTCACAGCCAAAGAAAATCTCTGTGTGGTATGTGGAAAAGCGGAGTCCTACATCAGGTTTGTACCGAGGCATTGTGTGCTTTTATGCATGCTTACCTCTGGCTGAATACGAATCTGTCATCGTACCTCTAGTGTTTACATACCCAGGGAACCAATAGGATTTCTTTTATTTCCTCTCTTAGAAAGAACATCGTTCCACACGAGTACAGACGCCACTTCCCTGCTGAGATGAAGGATCACAACTCCCATGACATCCTGCTACTGTGCACGTCCTGTCACGCGGCGTCTAACGTGTATGACGGCTTCCTAAAGCAGCAGCTGGCAGACGAGTTCTCCGCCCCGCAGGGCTGCGAGGAGGGGGTAAGGATGCTGGAAGACTCGGATCGGCGGCGGGTACGATCGGCCTCTCGTGCCCTTCTCAGTGCCAATGACAGCATGCCCGCCTCTAGACGAGAAGAGCTCCTGTCAGTGGTTCATGCATACTTCTGCAAGGAAGGAGAGGAGCAGGAGGTCACAGAGGGAATGCTGCAAACAGCTGCCAACCTGGAGACTAGGTGAGGGAGTCGTGCCACTTCAGAAATGTATGCTAGTGCTTTTGCAAAAAGGCAAAAAAATTAAATGAAACAGCCTGGTCCAAGTTGAGTTTTAATTTGATAGTATGATATTGATATATTGAGATAGATCAGGCCTAACTAAATGGTCCAGATCCGGACAGAGTGACGGTTCTATCCAGATGCAGCAATATACATCTAGTGCATTAAAAAAAAAAAAAAATTAATTAATTATATATAATTTACAGGAGTGACGTTAACGCACCGATAAGCTGTAAAAAAACTAAAAAGACAGAAACGAAAGCGTGACACAGTATGGCTTACTCCAAGAAAAGGAAAGTAGACTTAACTTGTAAGATACATGGACAGATATGTTTATTCTTTTGGAAGTTTAAAACCACTTTGTGTTGTATGTTCTGAAACCAGTACATACAGTAAGCAGTAATGTCAATCACAACTATAAGACAAAACACAGGTCGTTTGAGCAGTCTGAGGTGAGGGTGTGTTTAGTACCCAGATTTCCTTGGACCTGACTGTCTGAATTTATCTTCATGTTTCCGTGACTTGCAGTTGTTTGTATTTGTTTAAAATGAGATTAGTTATTATATTTGCACAGTGGTCAGAACCATTTCCTCCTTTGACGGTCATAAGACATTATTGATTGGTGGCAGTAATACACACAAGCTTGGTGCCTTTGTGTAGCTCAAATCTCTTGTATGCTTTTATGTATAGTACTATGTATAGTACTTTTAATAGTTTTTAGGCACACCCTGTCCCTATGTCCCAAGTCTCCTGGGATAGGCTCCAGGCCGCCGATGACCCTGAATACAGCATAAAGCAGTGAGTGAGGTTTTCAGGCACATTTAAAGAACAATTATCGACTCCCATGCAAGGGCAAGGAATAGGTCTTTGTTACGCTTGGCGAGAAGTGGAGCCAAACCTCGTAGTGGTTTCACAATAGTTCACTGAACTAATACGGAGGCGTTTATTAGAGTGCAAATAAGCTGAAGTCTTTAAATCATGTGCCTCTGTTTAAATATACATATAGCATTTTTTTCTTAAGACTTCAGGGGAATTAGTTGGCATTTGTGTTTTGTTCATTTTTATCTCTTTAAACAACTTGTGTGTGTTTAGGATCTTTAATGAGAGTTACGTGCCGCACGGGCTGAAGGTCGTACAGGCATATGCTGAGCATGGACTGCGCGGTCTGATTGACTTGGAGCGACGCTGGCGTCAGCACTTCCTGTCCAGCATGCAGCCCAACTTCTTACCTCCACTGTGGTCTGTCGACCATAACCACGAGAAGTACCTGCGCAAGTATGGAGAGAACTTGCTCATTTATCTGACCTGACACCAGAGAGGTAGACAGAGGCGGTTTGGACAAGACCTAGACGGCCTCATCCCAAACCACTGGTGTCAGTGTGTTACTACAAAATGAACTTGTCCTAATTTGATAATGACTCCTATTTGAAGTGAGCCTAGAACGAGTTCGAAGACTGTAGATGAACTAAGAGACCAACAACAGACTCTTGATTGTGGGCTCATTCACTGTGATGAGATAACACTGGTGACTAAAAGGAAGATGAGAGGAAAAAAGGAACGATAAACCATGTCTAATATAAGACGCACAACAGTGAGAGAACAGTTCTCAGCTTTCCATAAAATGAAACTTGTATATTTTTAACAACCCAAACCTGCTCTTGATTTCTAAAACTAAAAAATATATACATGTATAGAAAGAGAGAGGTTAAAATTTGTTGCAGGTTTGTGGTCCTATTAAATATTTTGTATAACTGTGTGGAAAATCTAGGGTTTTGCAATATGGGGCTGTTGACTATTTATTTTTTACATGTTTTCACTCCACATGTTTCTATAATAGCGATTATGCTGTCTAGTGTGTGTTGGTCTTTTATGATGGACTTAACATGATTCTAAACGTTACACCTTTAAAATGAAGAACTAATTCCTGTTAGAACGTTTTAACCTCTCTGATTCACAAACATTTATTTATTTAGCATATGCTTAGGGAGGATGTCGCCATACCATCCTCCTGTACATTTTCCCAAATCTCTAAACATCAGCCAGGACACCTCAGTGCGTATATGGTGCATCTTTACCCCCTGACTGCCTTGATTTGGTGTGTAGCTCATAACAGTGTCCTTGATTTGCAATTGCCCTTTAAAAACCAGAGACAGTTCCACTAGCAATAACAAGTAATTGATTTTTTTCCCCCCCATAATCATGATCTTTTGCAAATGAGATTTCCACATGTGAGCATGCTTAATTTCATTTAAGAAACTACAGCTTTATTATTTTATTTACATTTGTCCAGATGTAACCTTACAAAAGCTGTGACGTTTCCTTAAGTTGATATTAAAATATATATTTAATGTTAAGTCGTCCATGAGGTGCCTGTGTAAATGTTGTCTGGAGCGAGCCCTGCCCACATCACACCCTGTTTAAGTACACACCTTACACAAGCATTCCATTCACAATTTTACTTTTTATTATTTACAAAATCACAGTTAAATAAATAGTTTGTAAAAATGTATACAAAAGATTTTCTCTTTATATGTTTCAAATGAATGACTAACATGACAGTGGGTCAAAAGAGTCATTAGTTGGGATTTAACACTTTTTGTACAATCTGGTACTGCAGAATTAAGGCCTCTTTGATTTTGGCATCAGAACAATCTGTCAGTAAAATGTGTCGTAGTCTGAAGCGGTGTCCAACACATGCTACGATATTCACAGTATTTAAGAAACTGAAAGAAGAGAATGACTGGAGAAGAATGACATCATCCATCGAAAAATGGCACCTTGTCACATTTAGGGCTCATCACAGTTCATAGGGTTAAGTGCATTATATGGTCACCTTGGTTTTTGTGACTTGAGTACTGAACCGTTTACCAGTGCATAGCATGTCGGGGCGGTGTGTGTGTGTTTAAATTACAGTTGAAAAGTGAGACCATGTCGAACATGGTTATTAATGTCTGTGGGGATGTGAATAACAAAAATCCATCATTAATTATACATCTATCTGACTCCATCCCGTTACGGTTAAATCCCAGAGCACCCATAATTCCACATCCATATATTCCATATATCCTGAATCTTGAAAAGGACCTACCGCCTCATTGTAAAACATTTTTTACTTTGTGTGACATACAGCACTAACAAAATTTTAATAGGATTGTCAAGAAAAATTCAAACACAACCAACATTATAATTCTGGATGTGGCATTAACTTTAAATGATTGATGGATGAGAGCAAATTTTTTAAACATGAAATATATATATATTTTAATATCCTGATAAATTTAATTAGCATTGACTACCCAATGATCCACTGATATTGCTGATATTTTGAACAGAATATTTTTCTAATGCCAGAATACAGGCAATGAAACGGCTGGGAATCACGATACAGAAAGCAAAAGCGACTAGAAGTTGGACTGAGGCACAACCACGTATTCAAGACCAACTGCTCATTATTGCTTGTTTTTTTTTTTTTTTTTTAAACAATATCTCTTAGAGCTTGTTTTTTTTTTTTTTTTGTCTCCTTGATAAACGGTAAGATGCATCACAGTTTACTGCAGACAAAAGTAACACCTGCTAATTTGTAACTGAAGAACATCTTGCTTTCGATAACTTATGCAAATATGAAGTGGAGACCATTTGTTTTAAAGAAAAGAATCTCTTAAACGCAGTAATAGGTTTTGCTGGTGATTTTCAGAATGAAGTGTGTGTGTGTGTTCTTTGGGGATAAACAAGCTGAAATGGATGTCAGGATCCATATACTATAAACTTGTAATGTACAAACTTTCTTAAACTGTATTATATCTATATAACCAAGCAAACTCTTCCCCTTCGCACACAAATTATCGTTATCATCACACAGACATACATTCAAAAAGGACAACAATACACACAGGCACTCGGCAAATGCGACTGACAACGTTGTCAATGTTGGCACAAATCAAGCACATCGGAAGCGTCCTTACTTAACACTAAATCCAACATTATAAAAATTACCGTGGTGCATCTTAGGGTAAAAACAAACAAACAAACAAAAAAAAACAGGTGCTCCACTTGATTTATTTGTACCAGGTCTCTCATTCTCCTTTATAAAATTGATCATCTTCACATCAGGTTCTTTTTGTACTAATACGGAGCCCCTGTTAGAGTGGGAATTAACAAATTAAGAATTTAGTGTCTGTTATGGATGTCAGACAGACAGTGTTGGTTATACTCAGCTGGAGGATGGAAGCGGCACTTGTTTTTCTCATCTTGTTCGGTGCGTCACATTTCCCCCTCCAGCACACAGCTGATGCTCTGCTCTAACGCACAGGGCTGCAGTTTGGGTTTGAGACGGGCTGCCGGTCCCTGAAGCCGCTGGAGTTCCAGGATGCTGTCTATAGCACTCTGCAGGTGCTCGCTCAGACCACCTTCGTCCCCCAAGCTGCCTGCAACGTCCAGCTTGCTCTTTTTAAACTCTGGGGGGTGAACATCTGGAAATGATCCCTCTGCGCTTTCAGATTTGTGCTCTGATATTGTGATGGAATTGCAGGCTGTCCTGTTCGTATCCTCACCGTCCGTTGCTCGTTTCCGCTCCGAGCTCGCCTCTGCAGGACTGAGCGATTTCTCTTGACGCTCCTGTTCGTTCCCATCTCTGTCGGTTAGCTGCCCGTCTAAGGTGCGTTTATGTCCGGTGGGGGCGTGTGGCCCATCACAGGCGGAATTATGGATGACTTTGCGCGATCCTGACTCGTGCTTGATGGTAAGGCGCAGAGCCCCCCTGCTCCTGGAGCAATATGTTTTAAGACCTGGGGGTCTGTCTGAGTGTAAAGACCACGCAGGGGGTGACGGGGGACTTGCCGAGGCATCAGGATGGCGTGAAGGCAGCATGCCGCGGTGCCACGATGCTTTACGCAAGGACATCAGGAAGGACTCTGTTAAATGAGTCACATGCACATGTAGTTATGTTTCATCAAACTCCAGGTTACCATGTAATGTATTTAGTTAGTAACCGCCATGATAACATGGACGTTTGTGGACATTCAGCATTAAATCTTCATCAAATGCATTTTGTTCATTATACAGTGCATCTCAAAAAATGTTATATCATGGAAAAGGGTTTTTCTTTGGGTAAAAAAGTGAAACTCGCATATGTACTAGATTCATTGCAGATCTTTTTCATTTCAATTATTATGGCTTATAGCTTATTTTGAGTTTGAGTAAATTACTATTGATAGTGAATGAATACTAATTATGAATAATCATTACTATTACTCATTCACTATCGGTCAGTTCAGTTTATGCAACCACAATCATGGGGAAAACTGCTGACTTCACATTTGTCCAGAAGACAATTATTCTACAAAGACAGTAAGCCATAGAAGGTCATCGCTGAAAGGCCTGCGTGCCAATCACCTCACCTGAACCCCATAGAGAACCTGTGACATACTTGACATACATGTCAAGAGGAAGATGAGAAACATCTGATCCAATTTTTTCATGATCATCTACATTGTTTAGATGAACAGTTTGTAAATTAGACAATTTAATTGCTATGATTTTATGAAATATTACCATTTCTTCAGAAATGCCATCTTGCCTGTTAGTGTTTTATATTAGTTTTATTTTATTTTTGCCTACAGTAAAGTCGTCTGTGATTTCTGGTTTTTCAATAAGATGAAAAGCTTTGTTTTTTTATTTCAAAGAAGAAAAAAGTAAGTCTGTTTTTGCCTCTTAAACATAGCTGAAGTAGTAGTTTTCATTAATTGTAGCCATGAGGTTTAATAAATTTAAAAATTTCATCATGTGCAAATTCCTCAAGAAACAAAAGTATGCACAAAAAAAAAAAAAAACTATTTCAGTAAAATTTCACATGGTAATACATGACACCACCCTGTAGTTAGTTAATTTCCCATAACACGCAGAAAATGTCCTTATGTAATCTAACCTAACAGTCTACACCGATCAGCCATAACATTATGACCACCTGATTAATATTAATGTAAGTCGGTCCCTTTGCCATCAAAACAGTGATGCTCTGTGTGGTATCTTGGCACTTTTCTATTGGAACCAGATTAAACATTTTCCTCAATTTGAGCTACAGTAGCTCTTCTATGTGCATCAGTGAGCCTTGTCCACCCATGACCCTGTCGCCAGTTGACCGGTTTTCCTTCCTGCGATCACTTTTGTTATGTCCTGACCACTGCAGCCTGGGAACATCTCACAAAATTGCAGTTTTGGAGTTGCTTTGACCCAGTTGTCTAGCGCGTCACAATTTGTCCCTTCTCAATATTAGGCAGGTGTTCACAGCTGTTTACAGCTGATCGGTGTACACTATTATGTTACACATGTATGTTTTAGGTCACTATAGGTCATTATAAAATTAAATAATTATTTTATTTATTGTGTCAATGTACATTAACCTTCATTTAGACATATTGTATAATACTATGTTTTAAATGCATTACTAATACATTATGAATGGTACTATGGAACCCTGGATTGCGAGCATAATTCATGCTTGTATATCAAAACACTTGTATGTCAGTGAATTTCCCCCATAAGAAATAATGGAAACTCAGATGATTCGTTCCACAACCCAAAAATATTCATACACATATTTTGTATTTATTAAAAATAATAAATATAAATATAAACTAAAAGTAAAAATTTAACTGCACTTTACCTTTGAAAAGAATCCGGACAGAGCAGTGCTTCTGTTAGTGTGTGTTTGAGCTACAATAAGATGAGAGGTGGGAAGGGGCTACTGTGTAGGACGACTTTCACACACAAATACACACACAATGGAAACCCTGCTCTGTCGGGAAACGTCTTTAACAAGGAATCTCTCTAATAACACTCACGCATGCACACACTAAAGGTATCAACGATTTCAGTCAGAGAGTCAGAGACTCTGGAAACTGGATCTTTAACAAGGTACAATGACACTTGCTTTTGCTTTACGTGTGCACATACATGGTCACAATGTTATAATAAACAGTACAAGCGCACGGATGTTGACTATACGAGTGACGCATGCGCACTGAGACTGAACATGGGAGACGGTTACCTATAATACCTATAATAAACCATTGACTTAGTTGTGATCATGTGATGCTCGGCAGACACAGCACATGCTATATCAAGACCTCGCTCGTTTTTATAAGTTAAAATTTATAATGAAATTTTGCTTGCCTTGCAGAGCGCTCGCAGACTGAATTACTTGCAATCCAAGGTTGTTTAAGTATTTGGTCTTCATTCTTTATGATCCACTTGATTACGATTTTTTACATTTATGTCTAGGAACCAAATATGTTTGCAAGAAGATGTTTTTGCATTACAACAGTGTAAAAGAGCCTACCTGGATCGCCTCTTGCTCTACGTCTCTCCTCCCCAAGTAAGAGGCGCTCAGACTGTAGGAACAAGCGTTCTAGCATCACCATCTCTGCAGAAGGACTTTCTTGCTGCACAGATCAATGACAAGAGCTGTTATAGAAGGATTTACAACAAATGCCATAATTACATAGTTCTGACGCCAATCATTTCCACAAGTAAGTATAGCCCTCCACTTCCAGTTTAACACTCAGGGCTGCCATCTGTGTTTAATGCAGCTTCTATCAGTTTCTGTATGTATTTGGGATGTTTTACATTCAGCTATTGAAATGCATGCACAGTTGAATTTTGTTAATGTGATCATTCAACATATAAATTGCATGACAATCCACGTTTTTTTTCCATAAATAAAAATTCTCTAAGTGCTACGCTGTTATAAATACCTGTAATTACCCCTTAATTTACTTTCAACTTCAATATACAAGAGAAAAAATAAAGTAGTAATAAATTTGTCAAAATCCAGCTATTTATGGACCTGACTTTTCCTATACAGTCTGGCCAGAAAAAAATGGGGACACCAGATCATCACACTCATACTTGCTCATACATTTCAACGTCCACGCTTTGCTCCTAGAACACCCTGCCCTCTTCTGGGAAGGCTTTGCACTAGCTTTAAAACATGTCTGTGGTGATATAATGAAGGCAGGCAATGATGTCAAGTGAGGGGATCTGGCACCGAGCCCATATTCCAATTCATCCAGAAGGCTTTCAGTGGAGGTGTTGAGGTGCTCAGCAAACCATGTCTTTATGGAGCTTGTTTTGTGTACACTGCCATTATCATGCTGGAACAGATTTGGGAAATCTTAAAGCGACAGCACACCCAGACAGATGTGTCCTTTTGTGGCAACTGTTTCAGGGAAGGTTAATAGTTCTAGGAACTCCTGGTTGGAGCTGTGAGTTATAAAATATATCCCTAAAATGATTAAACAAACAAAACAAAAGAGCACCATCCGTAACAGTCTGAGACAGGGTCGCTGCTCTAAGGAGTGTTATGGGAGGTCATTTATTCAGTATCTGCAGCCATTAAGCTCTTTAATGAGTCCCTGTTCGGCAGGGGTACTGTTGACCTCCTTGTTGCTGATGAGCAGTGATGTGCCACTATATATGTTTATTCTCACAGCTGCAATAATTGAATTAATGTCTCTTTAAGACATACTACTACACTGTACAGGTGTGTGTTATATATATCCATCTAGGAACCTCTGATGTCCAACTGGGGACTGATCAATGGTGATCATTGTGTTTACTTCTATACTTATTCCCATTTTGTACCACCGAGATAGGACCTAAGGATGATAGTCACACACTACAAACAATTTGGAAATGCCAATTAGCACAATCTGCATGTCGTTGGACTGTGAGAGGAAACCATAGTACCCGGAGGAAACCCAACAAGCATCCAAGCATTTGGGGAACATGCAAACTTCATGCTCACAGACCCAATGTGGGAATCAAACCCAGGAGCTGGAGGTGCAGGGCAACAGTGCTAACACACTATGGTAAAATAGGTTTTTTAACTTAACCCTTTATTTGTTAACATATAGATAGTTGCACAGTGAAATTCTTAAATTCTTTCTTCATATCCCAGCATACCTGGGGTCAGAGCACAGGATCAGCTATGATACACTAGCCCTGGATCAGATAGGTTTAACGGCCTTTCTCAGGGGCCCACAATGACAATCTAGTAAGGTTGAGGCTTGGACCACCGCCCTTCTGATCAGTAACTGAATGTCTTCACCCTTTGAGCTACAACTGCCCTGAGTATCCCTAGATAATTTTGTATTTTAGTATTTGCGTATATTTTAGCTGTCTGTGACTGTTATTCTGTAGGTCTGCAGAACCCCAATTTCCCTCTGGATTAATCATGATTTATCTTCTATTATATTATCCCATTTTATCATAAATTCCAGACATTAGAGGTAGGTACATTTCATAAAGAATTGTTAAATGTGGGATGCTCTGACTCACCTGAGACTCTGCCAGAAGGAGCTGCCTGTATTTGTTTAGCATGTCTGTTGTACATTTCAGCAGCAGCCCTGATACATTCTCAAACTGCTTATCCACTACACACACACAGGAATAAGAAAGCATGGCATGTGATATTTATTTTAAAACCACTTCACCTGCTATGTGATTTAAAACAAAAGCATGAAACTGAATTGTTAAGTAATAGACTAAGTAAAAGTAATAAACTATTTTTTCAATTCTAATGGTTTGAGTGCATGCTTGGCTTCAGCCTAACCTGTAAGCAGATCAGCTTGGCTGGGTAAGGCTCTGGAACAGGTATGGTAGGGCAACAGGTGTCTCACAGCATCCTCTAGCGAAGTGAACCGAGTGCGAGTATTTGGATTATGAACAATGTCATAGTCCGAACAAAACTGCTGCTTGATCCTGTGAATTGCACAAGTAAAACATTCTGATAAAAAAAAAAAATGCAAGACATTTTTTATTCATTTATATTATCATTCATTTATATTTATATTCATTTATATTATTACTAATGATGCTAAGAACATCTGTTGACCTCTGTTGACGCATTCCTGGAGTGAGTCTTTCTCTTGCATTGACACTGACACCGGGCACCTAAGGTAGCAAGATGTGTGAGAATCACTTGAACTGCTTCATAAGTCATTATTTATACTATTTATAAATGCAGTAAATTATGCACAAAAATGCTACTGACATTTTAACGTTTCACATTTAATTAGCGAGAAATGTGAGAAACATGCATTTTCACCTGAAGTGCAGTGTGGCTCTGTGTGTCCAGGGATGACAAGCACTCAAAACTCTCTTGCAAGTCCATCGAGGTTACGTCTTCATCATCCACTACACCAGGAACTCTGAGTTCTAATGTGAACCAAAAGAGAATTGATGTATTGTGCTAGCCACAGTTGCACATAAGAGTTCCGCTGTACGTGTTAGATACACTTACTGCTTTGTTGCATGTGCTGCTGGGCTTCATTAAGGCCAGGCTCCAGGACTCCATTGGGGCTAGCAGATACAGGGATGGTTAAATTCTGTTGCTCAGAAACACACATCTTTTCCGGAGTTGAAGAAGGACTCATGCACAGCATGGATTCCTCTTGTCCCTGCATTTTGGCACTGAGAACCGCAAATGCTGAGGAGGGTTGTCTGTCTGAAAGTGGGGGTGTAGGAAACATGGTCGAAGGAGTACTTCCCGAACACTGGGTTATGGGTGGTGAAATTAACATATCACCATGCTCTGACCCAGAATGCACTGGAGTGGGGATTCCTCCACACTCGGACAGCACAGAGAGAACCTCAGATGGGGCACACACAGCGAGGACCATGGATGAGGACTCTGTCTCACTAGTGGCAGGAGAGATGTGACTGTCCAGAGACTCAGCAGAGGCTGAAGGATTAAGTGCTTCCTGCGAGGGTATGCAGTGAAAATAATTATACCAATCCTTGCCAATACTTAAAATGTAAATTTACAGAACCATAACAAACTTCAATAACTCAATAGTTTATTTTACCTGTAGGCTATGGTGCATGAACGCTTCGTTTGGTGATGTATGGCCTCTTTCAACAGCTTGCTGCTTCTCTGGGTGAGTAATTATGTGTTTGGACAATAATGTGACAGGCTCTGGGGAACTGGTGCTCTCTGGTGGTGCCTGCAAAAGTGTAATGACTGGGGAAGGCTGCGTATGCATTTTGGCTACGGCAGCTTGCACTGAAACTGGAGGAGACAGGGTGTCTTGCTAGAATAGGTAAACAAAGGACAGGTAAATATCGTACCATCATACTTAGGCTTGGTATACTTAATAAACCATAAAGAAAGAATAAAAAAAATAAGCATCTTACTTGTACAGTATTCTGTATTTGTTCATTTGTTGCATTTTTATCTCCTGCTATTCTCTCAGGCAGTAGAAGCACTGGGGTCTGTGGAAGACTTAGCTGCTCCTCAGGGGGCCCTGCCAGAGATCTCTGTGTCTGTGACACAAAGGGCAAGCTTTGCACTACGGATGGTCCATTCACTATTGATATGGCGGTCATATCAGGAGCAAGCACACCAGGAGTGTTGATCAAAGTGATCTGCTTTCCTAAGGCAGGAGTGTGGACAACACCACTATGTTGGCCCTGTGCATGAGCAGAGTAGGTCCCTGCTAGCTGCGCCGGCATCTGGAAGACGGTAGGAGGCGCTGACTGAAGCTGCAGGGGTCCGGACAGGAGAGCTCCCTGCCTGAGTGTGAGCTGCCCAGTCGGAGTGGTAAACACAGGGCTAAAATTTAGTTGCCTGGGGCGTACTGTTACAATCTGTGAGCCATCAACAAGTTGTCCTGCCAGAGGGGCTGCGCTTGGCACTTGATTGTTTGGCGTGCTGAGTAGCGGCCTAGAGACACTTGCAGACTGGTTTACAGAACCTTGACTAGGCAATATAAAGTGGCTCTGGCCCTGAAAAAGACTCTGTGGCTGAATAACAATTGAGCCTCCCTGGTTGACTAGCTGCAAACTCACAGGTTTGTTCAGTGTGGTAGACTGTGATGGCAGAGGCTGCCTGGGGCCCACCGGAGAGGACAACAAGATATTTTGTGATCCAGCAGAAGGAATGAAACTAAGTCCTGGAGATGATTTCTGCTCTGATGGTTTTGGGCTTATCTGTACCAGTCTAGGCTGGATGTTGACTGGCAGCTTGGGTTGGATGGGCAGACGGGTCCTTTGCAAGATAATCTCTGGCGGTGCTGCTGTCCTAACAGCAGGGCTCAGTGTAAGGCCTGGTAGGGTTTTGTGAATGATCATGTTCGAACCCTGTGCACGACTCAGGCAGAAGGCTGTGTCAGATGTGGGAGGTGCAGGAAAGACATTCCCAGGTAGCAGCCCCATTAACTGGGGTGGTACAGGCTTGAGTGAAGGGCAACCTGGGCCCACAGCCAACAGGGATGGTTGAGGAGGCTCCACTGCAACTTGTGTGTCCCTCGGTAATGTTGTGACACCAGACATGCTCAGTGGCTTAGACATATATGGAGGCGAATGTGGGGGTATACCAGATGGGTAGAGAGAGAGTGCGTCACTAGACTGGGCAAGACCTGCCTCTAAAGCCAGTGTGTGTTCAGTGATGTCGGCCTCCTGGAGACTCTGCTGTAGGATGTCACATGTCTCCTCCTCCTCTTCCTGTTGTTGTGGCACTTCTGCCTCAACTTGTGGAGGTTCGCATATCTCATCAGAATCCTCTCCTCCTGATGGTGAGGCCAGTAAGGCCTCATCCAGGAAGGAGAGATCCACACAGCCCGATATAGGCGTGTCATGAGAGCCAGCATCGTCTGCCAACAAAGAGACAGGGCTCTGGGGAGAAAAAAAGGAAGGAACATTTAGTGATTTGAGAAATTTACATATATAATATGTCATCAGAAAGAAGAAACTGAAGCCAACTTTTGAAACAGACCACAGTTGTTATCAAAAGTAACCAAATTAACAAGTGTTGAATTGAGAAGAAATAAGGATACATGCATGTGATGGGGATCTAAAGCAGAATTAAAATCTTCTTCATCTGCTCAATGGGGACAGAGGCCCAGACTTACCGGCGTGTCTGTGAACAGGGACGGCTCCCCAGAGGAAGGATTAATGAGCAGGTCTCCACTTAGCAGCTGCTTGAACAGATAGGAGAGAAGATGACTAATTGTAGTGAGGGCTTTCATGAGTCTCCAAAATGTCTCTCCCATATACAAACACAGACAGTTTACAACCATTTAATAATCTAGTTAATTATGTTCATCCTTTTTACATGATTAATGATTTTTATTCTACGTGTTATAACAAGTAAATTAAAACTATTCATTTAATGTGTACTAAAGTTACTGTTATTGAAGAATATAGTAACCTCTTTTGTTCCATGAAGAAAGTCGTTCAGGGCTTGCGGATCACTAGTAACACGGAAAACAAATCAAGGGATCATCCAAAAGATAAAGCAAATTACTTCTCGTTCTTTATCATGAGACTAAAGCATTGTGATCAAATCTAACACAGTGGCCTGAGCTTTACAATCTATAATCATACGGAGAGTCTGGAAGAACTTACCACAGCACATCAAGTAAACATGTGCCATCTTCATCCTCCATTTCAACTGAGGCATGGGAAAGAGACAAATGGGCAGCATATAAAACTGTTAGAAACATCATAATGTGACAAGTTCTGTGACTTAGAATACATTTGGAGTAAGATCCAATTTTAACGCCGGTTAAAGAAAATCAATACTGTGTCCCAGTCCCAGCATAAGCAATAATCCATACACATTCCTGTTGTAATACTAATATCTATAACCAGCCAACTACAACTGTATCTTCAAGGTTTACATACACCTAAGACATCCAAACTAATTTTTTTCACAACTACACAACACATTTCATGTAACCATACATATCCTGTATCTCTAGTCAATCAGTTGCTCTTCTAGCAAAAGACTTCCACAACATGATGTTACCACTCTCATGCTTCAAAGTTGGAAAGGTGTTGTTCCAATTAAAAGCCTCACCCTTTTCCTCCAAGCATAGTTTGCTTTAATCATTATGGCCAAACAATTTTTTTTTAATGTAGCTCACCAAAAAACACCACCAAACACCAATCTATTCAAAATAACTGAGTTAATTAACTGGGAATTATTTGTTCCTGAATGATGCCAGGTCAGTATGGTCCCAACATTTTTAGATTTGTGTAAAATTGTTTGTATACAGTAGATGCCCTTTGATGCATTCAGGTGTTTTGAAATTGTTCTAAGGATGAACCAAACTCATGAAAGGATGAGGGGAAAAGGCACAACTTAAATGGTATGCATGGATGTTTGTTGGTATGCATTTATGTAATCTAATCAACATTTTAAAACAAAGTAGATGCCCTAATTAACTCAATAAAGGAAATGCATGGTACCATGAAATATGTAGCATCATAAAAAACAGAGACTGGATATCTTTAGCCTAGGTGTATGTACTACAAACCATTGGCTTTTAAATTTACTAGCCAGCTTAGAGAATCGTTGGTCTTTCAAGCTAACAACATACATCTGAGCTTTTTTTTTTTTTTCAACTTAACAGGCCTTGAAAGCATATCATCAGTATCCAGTCCACTGCATACCATAGTCCTTCAAAACTTCATGAACTACAGAAAGGACCGGTCTTTTAGAATCGTAATCATTTCATTTAACAGCTCATCTACTGTAGGGTTAGAATTAGGGTTAGGGGTAGGAGATTAAGCAGCAGTACACTCTTACCTCAGAAAATGGGGGCTCCATTAAGAGCGGGAGGATCGAGGGATGGTGGACATCTCAAAGGCCACACATCAGGGAGTGAAACAGGGCCTGGGAGGCCAGGCACCTTGTGCTGAACTCCCATAACAGGTACATCACTCTCTTCTTCTGCAATTAAAGACAGGTATCATTCGTGTTAATTAAGAAAAAGAAGAGAAGAAAAAAACAAGCTCATAAGAATAACATCTACACATTATTATGCACAAAGGCACATTTTGAAGCACACTTTACAGATCACATCCACACCTTTTCTTTCTTTCTTTCTTTTTTTTTTTTTAATTTTTTTATATATATATATCACCCACCATTAAGATGAGCTTGGCCTTATATGTCTGGCTGAGGAAATAAACCCGGTTATAGCCTAATGCTGCAACCTAGGCTTGTTAAAATATGTGAGAAGACCTTGGGAATGCATTGTACATTCTCAGTAGGTTAATAATGCCATCGTGGCTTCAGGGTGGGAATGTAAACACTCTGGGCATCTGCTCTGGCGGAACGGGGACACGCCAGCGCCAGCAGCAGCAGCAGTACAGGACGATCGCCTTCAATTAAAACGCGTTGCTGCCGCCGCTGTTACACGGCGTCTCTTAATTTTTTTTATTTATTAATTTTTTTGCAGGGGAGGTCCTTTTAAACGGGCAGACCTCCTCCAAACAGCACTACACCGCATTTTCTTTTTTATTTAATTTACGCATCGCAATCCGCATTTGAGACTCGTTACGGCGTGGCGCAGCGCACAATGAGACCGCGCACGAGACGCTTAACAGGCTATTAAAAGTGACCTGCTCTCTCTCTCTCTCTCTCTCTCTCTCTCTATCTATTTTTTTTTTCCTTTGGTGCAAAAATAAAATAACATCTTCCTAAAATGATGCGCCTTAATGCATCGCGTATATGAGAGAGAGAGAGAGAGAGAGAGAGCAGAATGAGGGGATGTGATGTTGCCTGAGGAAGGGTATCAGGGAGGCTGACTGCTGCCTCGTAGCAACAAAAAAAAGAGGCAGCTGGAATAACAACACGCGCTGGTTTTTTTTTTTACGCCTGCACGCCGAGCGCATCTCGCCTCGCTGGCTGTCATTTCGTGATATAACTTGAAAGGCGAAGGAAAAAAAAAAAAAACTCACCGCTTCTTTGTGGGTTTTTATTGTCCTGTCAGGCGGGCCTCTGCGCCATCGATTCTCACTCAGTAGCCTTTTGAGATGCTGAGGCTGAGGGAGGAGTGTGAGGGGGGGAGATGGGGGAGACTGGGCTGGGTGAGAAACACGAGCGTGTGAGGCGATCTCAACACAAAGGTAGAAAAAAAACACACTCACACTGAGAGAGAGAGAGAGAGAGAGACCGATTGGTGTATCCTCATCGGCTCAGAACAGCGGGGGAAAGAGAAAGAGAGGGAGGAAAGGGGGGGGGGGGGAGGACAAACTCTTCAAAAATACCGCCTGTGTCGGACAGAGTGACTGTGCAGTGACACGAGGCGAGAGAGGCACGAGAGCACTTACTGTACAACAGCACGGAGCACGCGCGTCTCAGGAGCGTTTTATTACCTCACAAACTGCTTCAACATTCCACCTCAGTATACCCCACACATAAACACATCGTTAAACTTGCTTATAGTGTACGGAAACATAACACACACCGATCAGCCAGAACATTATGACCACCTGCCTAATCCCTCCTTTACCACCGTAACAGTCAATGTGTGTGTGTATCCTGCCAAAACGATCATTAACCTTTTCTATTGACTCAGGCTTCGCTCCCCAAGTACATCACTGAGCCTTGGCCACCCATTACCCTGGTGCCAGTTCACTGGTTTCCCTTCCTTGGATCACTTTAAGCAGGTCCTGACCATTGCAGACCAGGAACATCCCACAAGACTTGCAGTGTTGAAGTTGCTCTGACCCAGTCTTCTAGCCCTCACAATTTGGCCCTTGTCAAAGTCACTCAAATCATTATGCTTTCCCATTTTTTCCCGCTTCTAACACATCAACTTCAGGTAAAAAAAAAAAAAAAAAAAGTTGACTTGCTGTCTAATCTAGTATAAGTCACCCAGTTCCAGCCACCATTGTACATGTAACTAGATATTGATATTGTAGCTACTGTGAGAAGGGCCAAATTGTGATAGCTAGACAACTGGGTCAGAGCAACTCTAAAACTGTAGCTCTTGTAGGATCTTCCCAGGCTACAGTATTCAGGACATAGCAAAAGTGACCCCAGGATGGAAAACTGCTGACAGTGTCCTGGGTGGACAAGACTCGTCGATGCACAATGAAGGGGAATGAAGGGGGGCCCGTGCAGGCTGATCCAATAGAAGAGCTACTGTAGCTCAAAAAAGGTTAATGCTGGTGCCGAAAGAATGCTGTCCGACCACACATGACATAATTGTTTTGGTCGCAGCCTATTCAACCTTAGGTGAGTGGTTATAATGTTATGGCTGATCAGTGTAGATAGCTACATTTGCCAATTATCTTTCTAGTATTCAGTAGTATTAGTAGAATTAACTCAGTAGAACATACAAATAATGTTTATTCACCTTTCACTTTCATAGGGAAACACCTGCACACGTCCTCATTCATGCAGTTATCCACTCAGGGAATCAAGTACAACAGCACAATGCAAAAACTACTGCTCAAGAGCTTTATTTAACCTTCACATCATACAACAGGGTGAATAAAAAGTGTAATCTCTGTGACTTTAAAACTGTGGCATGGTTGTTGGTGCCAGATGGGCTGCTTTGAGCATTTCAGTAACTGTTGATCTCCAGGGATTTTTACACACAACAGTCTCTAGAGTTTAAACAGAATTGTGCAAAGAAAAAAAAATGCATCCTGTGTGTGGCGAGTCTCTAGGCTGAAACACCTTGTTGATAAGAGATATCAGAAGAGAATGATCAGATTAGACAGTCTGGAGTAACTCTTGTTTTGCAGTGGCAAGCAGAAAAACATCTCAGGGTATATATCACACCTTGAAGTTAATGACCTACAACAGCAGAAGACCTCATTGTGTTAGAGCCTACAAGGTACCAACAAACACACTACATTGTGACAAGTGACAGTAATCAGTCTTTCTTTATTTTGATGCTTGATTTGAAAATTAACTGAGATTCATCCTGATTAGTCTGCTATATTGAGAAAACTACACACACTGCTCTTTCTTAAAAAAAAAAAAAAATCATAGAGTTCACTGCTACAGAACACAGAAGTGCTAAAATGAATAATACACATTGAGTTAGCATTTCAAATGAGAATTGTTGAAAATGTTAAATGTTTTGGATCAGTTTAATAGATGCCACCTCTTTTTTCTGATAACACTACAAATACTTAAGCTTTGCATCTGGTGTTTTTTCTTCAAAACCTAACAAACTTTGATAGTTTATTTTTTTACCTGCTGAAAATATAAAAAAAAATACAGAATACACATACCTATAAACATAATTGAATAATAAAGCTTTAGTTTTGTTTAAGCTCAAGTAAAATATAAAGTATGAAGTATAAATGTAATGAAATGTTAAGATTTTCAGTTAAAATTTCTTTTAAAAAAATCAATTTCTTATAGGATTGTCTTGAATTCCCTTTTAACTCTTTCTAATATCTAACCAATCATTTTGTTGCTGGTGTTTGCCCAAAACTGATCCCAGAAATTAGATCAGTGTCAAGTGTAGTCAATTTACATAAGGATTAACATGATTATACTGTAACAATTAGCTGGTTATAACACCACACAAAGTACTCAAACACAGATTAAACAAAATGATTTTATTACGTAGGAGTAAAGTCTGTAAAGAGACATTTCCTTATCCACTTAATGAAAGCAGGAAAAATATTTTTAATTAAAACAGTACACTTAAAAACAAAAGTAGTTCCAAATCACATTTTCATGGAGACAAATTCTAGTCATATGCATCACAGAACTGTACAGTTCAGGTTATACATTTACTGGCCTGTAGAGCTTTGTCCGAGCCCTTTCCTTTACCTGGTTCAGCTAGAAAGAATCTGTAGGATCATCTGAATATTAAGCTTACTGTATTAGTTTAGGGTAGGATCTAAACTTCAGTAGTAATTTTCTTCCAATGGTCTTAATGAACTCAAAGTGGTTATGTAAGACTCGAATTGAGAATTAGTTATCTACTTATCTGGCCATGATCATTTATATACTTAGAAACTGTTTCCTCTTTAAAGTGTCCAACTTCCCTGCCAAATTCCTCAAAAGTAAAAGCTCTCTGATCAGCACATTTGGGGCATTTTATTTCCCAGCCTGCTGAGCTTGGCGGCGCAGCAATATATAAATTTTCTCTTTGATCCAGTCTTTGTTGTTGGGTTGATATGTCTGTGTGTCAGCTCGGTACCTGAGGGACGAAAGCCAGAAACAAAGTGATTGTGAGCAATTTATTTTGCACTGACATTTCTGCACGATAAATTTATTTTGCATATAGGGAAGTAGTGTTTCTCCCCAAAAGAGTGGTTTCCCTAAAGAATGATGGTGTTTGCATAGTTTGCAAATCAAAAAGGAATAACTCTTCATGTCTGGCTGAAAATTGGGGATAAAATAAATTCTGATTTCCAGTTCAGCAAATACATAGCGAGAATCTGATCCAGAGGATTTACACAATCAATCACAAAGCCATGGGAATGTAAAGAGAGACAGGATGATGTATCACTTTCCTAAAACTATGTTGTCCAGGCAGCAGACCAAAAAAAAAAAACAAAAAAAAAAAACACAAGAGATAACCTAACCTCCTTTATGCCCTTTATGTCACTATTCCAAACCACTTTTAAAATAAAATACAGTAAAATACAGAAGGTTTGTTTAAAAAAAAAAGCAATTCATATTGTCCCATTTGTACTCAGAACTCAATTCAAAATCTTTTAAACTATATCTATATTGGATATCCTGTGTAGAGACATGAGGGCCTGGAGTCTAAAGCAAACCACAAATTAATAGGTTTAATTCAAATTTGGATTTATAAAAAGTAATTACCAGTGCCAGACAGAAAAGTTAATTAAATGTAAAGTTGTGTGTGTTCAAATATCTGCTACATTGAAAACTGCATTCTTGTCACCTTAGAAAGTAGATAGCTGCACAGCATGTATGCTAACCCTTTCATTCTCCTGTAAAGTTCCTACATATTGCATCGTAATGTCTTTAAAAATGACAGAATTATAGCAATAGGCAGTATTGTGTGTCTAGCTGTATTTTACCCTGGCTAATTTTCACACATCTGTATTATCAGTGTTTTACCGACAGACAAACTGTAGCATGTTTTAGCAGACACTTAGTAATGTTGCTGGATTATGCATTTATTCTTTTTATTCAAAAATCCTATTTATGATGTCACCACTATAATTTGTGTTGCTAATTTCTGATGCTTCCTGAGATGTGAGCCACCCACAGCGTTTGTCTGATGTTGTCTGCTTTGTCACAATGTCCAACAAACATTTACAGCTGCTTGAAGGGGTAATACTGTTTTTTTTTTTGTATCTGTGTGGAACAGAGGCATCGCATTTAGCACTGTGCCCTTGCACCTCTTGGGTCGAGGGATCGAGTCCCGCCTTGGGTCTACATGTTTGGAGTTTGCATGTTCTCCCTATGCTTGGTTGGGTTCCTCTTATAGACCAAAGACATGAAGATTCGGCCAACTGGCATTCGAAACTGCCCATAGTGTGTGAGTGCTTGTGACCGTTCATGGACTGGCGCCCCATCCAAGGTGTACCGCACCTAATGCCCCCTGGGATACGCTCCAGGCCTCCCTCAACCTTATACAGGATAAGTGCTATAAAAAGTAAGTGATTGAGAGAAAGAGAGTTTTTATCTGTGTACTTTGCAGAACTGTACAGAAAGCCTACTTACACCAAGCAGCTGAGATCTGCCAGGTCGTCGATGAAGTCAAACAGCTGACTAATGTCATATGTGATTGATGGACTGTTAGGATTCATTCTCTTTAGGTGCTCTTCGTACATTTTACACACTCCTGCCCAAAGAAAACATCTCGGATAAGTAAAGAAACAGTGTTTATTGTGTTTCTTTTCTGATAGGTTTGGTCTAGTCTCTATACACCAGGTAATTTCAATAATTTTAATGTATACCAGGGACCTAAAGATTATCTTACCTTCCATGCACTCATTAACAGATTCATAATCAGCATACGTCCTTCCTTCTGGTCTCTTGGTAGGCTGAACAAGTAGAATAGTATGGGACTGCAACGGAAGCCATTTAGACTGATGTTAGTAATATCCATACGCTACCAGAAAAATAATAAAGCATAATGTTAATATCGAAAGAAAACACCAATAATGACTTGAATTAATTCTTTATAATTAACATGTTAACATGGCAGAAACCAAGGGACTGCGTTAGCAGTCATTGTGATTGTGTAAAGAAACCAGTCGCTGCCTTCTTCGCTTTGGATAAGAGACATGCTGCTGCCACTGCCAAAGACTGGCTGCTATGCCACGGATTCCGGATTTCCATCGCCTCTACCGGATTGTGATAGCCACGCTGGCTCTGACACTTTTAACTCCAACCTGTCTACCACTGGACTGCAAGTGGCCTTCTGGCCTTTAATGTGAACATGCTGCTGAGGATTCTGGGAGAGCTGCTTTCATTTTGCGCCGATTCGTTCCACTGCAATTGCTTTATGCCACCATGCCTACCATGCTTCTGAATAAATTCCCTGCCCTAATTCCCCCATCTTTTCTTTAAATCGTCCTCTTATTATTTAATAAAAAAACGCTTTTCATGTAAGATATTACCTCATCTATGTTGTGCTCTCCAAGTTGAAATCTTCCAGCTATGTAGCCCATGTAAAATGCAGCATTAGGAGGCATGGTGGAATAGCACTGTAGCCTCGCACCTCCAGGGTTGGCATTCAATTACCACCACGGATCTGTGTACGTGAAGATTGCATGTTCTCCTCATGCTTAGCGGGCTTCCTTCAGGTACTCAGGGTTTCCTCTCACAGGCCAATGACATACAGATTAGGTTAACTAGTGTTCTCAAATTGCTTGGTGTGTGTATCCTGTGATGGATTGGCACCCTGTGTCCCAAGTCTTCTGGGTAGACTGCAGTCCCCGCCGACCCTGCATAGATGCTTCTATGCATAGTTGCATAAAGATAAATGAATCAAATGAAGGATTAGCTCTTGCATTATCTCTTCCTAAAGAGAGCAATGCATCAGTGCTTTAGTCCTGTAGTCCATCCACCTCCACATTTATCCACTCTGAAATGGATAACATTATAACATCAAGCCGTCATCTCATAGTTGAGCTGCGTCTCTGCCAACACTCGCATTGTATAGCTGCATGCTTTACGTCTCGTGGAGTTTAAGTGCAGTGTTGGTTGTCTCCACTGCTTCTGCTCTGCATTCCTCTGGAACATGACTCACTGAACAATGAACTTCACTGGGAGATACTGAGCAAGAAATTTAGCTCTTGTACAGAAACTAGCAGCAAACTCTGAGTATTATCACTGATGTTTGAGACTGCTGCTTCTTCTTCTTTGTTGTTTAACATGGGTTACATTACTGCCAACTGTAGGTCTCATTCTCCCTCACCTTCACTGCCTATTAAAGCCAATTTTCCAGACCGGCCTTCGTTAAAAAGGGTATAATGCTTCCGTCCCTGATCTTGACTTGACTTGACTTGACTTATGCTTTAACTGGCACCTCCATACACTCTTTCTTCTTGACACATTACTTCTCGGGACTCTCCGAATCTTTAGTTGGAGTTCTGTAAGTTGCATCACCGCCACCTATAGATCTCACTCTTCTCAGCTTTCCTGTCCTTTAAAGCCAACTTTTCAGTCCAGTCTTCCTCAAAAAAAAAAAAAAAAAAAAATTAATTAAATGCTTCCTTTCCTGATCAGTGACTCCCCATTCGAAAAGACTCTTAACGTTGCTTTTTACTCTTCCTAGTTCTTGGAGCGGTGCCTCCCCTCCATATTTCATCTAGTCTCTCCTGAATACATTTTCCTGCTCGACACTTGCACTTTCATGGCATTCCTCACAGCGTCCCGTTGGTTGTTTACTTACTGTAAATAGAGTGTTATTAAGGTTTCTGTGTCCGATAGGAAGTCTGCTATTTAATACTTCCTCTATTCGATTTCCCGCTCCTTATCACATCTATACTGTCCTGTATTGAATGTAAATGTCTCGCTTTGGGTATGTCACACTAAACCTTTCTCCACTGACTCTGGGCTGCTTCTTTTGCCAGCTCGTCTGCTCTCTCTCTCCTTTCCCCTGGATACCCGAATGGGCTGGGCTGTGTGTTAATTAAACACCATAGTGACCGAGGTAGTGATGTTCTCCCGGTGACGTCATCGCGGGACACCTTCTCAATCTTCTCCCAGGAGCAACAAAAACACAAAATGACCTGAGCACATCACTCATTTACCTGTCTGAACATATTTGCCGTGTTTACGGGTGAACTTTATTTTATTTTACTTTTTAATTTATCAGGAAAATTATATTCCTCATTCATATAGTTCTAGTCAGGCTTTTTTAAAGCTAAATTAAAGCTACTGAATGTAAACTTTGGTTTGCCCTCTAGTAAAACATCTTCAGTTCAATAAAAACTGCGACTCATATACAGATAATGTTATTATTGTAGTTGTTATTATTATTAATATACTATCATAGCTGGCTTGCTGGGTTAGCTCCATTATCTACCATTCATTTCTATTTGGATGTTTACTCCCACTGTTAATCCAACAGAGGACACCTGTATAATATTAAGCGAATATATATATAATATTAGCGATTTTTCTTTTAAAACAAGAGTTTAATAACTAACCATATTTGAAAGAGTTGCTCCAAAATCCACAAACGCTAACCGTCTCGCTTTGGAATACACCGCAAAACATCAGGACTGAACTTCCTGTTATCTTAAATGTCAAAGTTAAAGTCTCTCTTCCACTACTGCGTCAATTATATATATAAAACATTAAATAACATAAATATAAAAATTATATTATAATAAATATCTCAGCCTTAACATTATGACCACCTGCTTAAATCCTGAGCTGTTCTCATCACTTTTGGTCGGTTCTCACCACTGCAGAAAGGGAACATCCACAAGACCTGCAGTGTTGTTGTTGCTCTGAGCCAATTGTCAAAGTCACTCAAATCCTTATGTTTGACCATTAATTCTGCTTCCAACACATCAACTTCAGGTTTACTTGCTGCCTAATATATCCCACCACTTCCAAGTGCCACTGTGATGGGATATTTTATTTGTAGCTACTGTGAGAAGGATCAAATTGTAATGGCTAGACAACTGGGACAGAGCAACTCCAAAACTGCAGTTCATGTAGGATGTCCCCAGGCTGCAGTGGACAGGGGGTGTTCATACCAAAAGTAATCCAAGGAAGAAAAAAAAAAACAAAAACGGAGAAACAGCTATTAATTGCTGAATTGCGGTAATTGCTGAAAAGGTTAATGCTGGTTTCTTTATTAAAGTGTTTTATTATCAGAACACACAGGTCATTACTGTTTTGGTGGCAAAGGGGGGCCCTACTCAATATTAAGCAGGTGGTCATAATGTTATTGCTTAATGGTGTGTGTATTTGTGTGCGCGCACACACACACACACACACACACACACACACACACACACACACATTGTATATAGTTATATAGTTGTCTTTGTCTTTGATTTTAAATTACATGAGGTCTTACATTAATTATTTTTCATTTAGCTTCACAGAGTTGTGCAATATGTTTTTGACCAAACTGTTCTATGTTGTTGCCAATGCTCTCTTAAACTATTATGCTAAATTTATTAGTTTTTGTTTATAATCCGGTTCTCCACAAAAATCCATTACAATACAAAGCTTCAGTTAGCCAACACCTCAATCTTTCACTTCTCTTTCTAATGTTAGTGACATTTATTTTGAAAATAGCCACGGCTTTCTGGAATGTTTCTTTATACACTCCCTACTGTGAGTGGAGCTCTCTAGTGGACATTAGTAGGAGAAAACTCATACAGGAAGTATGAACTCAAACGTAGACAAATCCAGATGGACTGTGTAGTGAGGTGTAAAAAATATCCTATATAAAAGATCTTATTCCTAACATTCGCAGTAAGATAATTATTATATTCCTGTTTTTTATTTTTTCATTTTTAAAGATAATCAGGTTTGAATTAAACCCATTATTCAATTATATGATGCTTTGTTTGCATAAATAAAAATCATGTCATGCCTATTATTTGTTATCATGGTTTTAAATGCCCTATTGACCTGCTTTTCCTTACGTATTAGAGTCAACTACTTTTACTTCAAATACAGTACCATTACAAAGTGATGAGCTATAATATACATACAGTACAGTTGTGAACAGATGTTAACATACACTCATCATAATCATGAATGACATGGCAATGCCTGGCTTAGAACCCATTTTCTGAACTTTTATTTATTTATTTATTTTGGACAAGAATGATTGTACAAAATACAACTGCAATAGAGGAAATTTGGTGTACAAGTTTTCATCTATTTTAAGTTTTCTGAAATCAGCATAGGATGTACCTACAGCACAGCCACAGTAATATTTGCACAGTAATATCATGTCCCTTATTAAGTTTCCATCAACAAGCTTCTGACAGACTTTTAGATGGATATTTTATCACTCTTCTTGGCAGAATTGTTAATGTTCAGTTAAATGTGTTATTTTCCTGGCACAGACCTGACCTTTAACCACAGTCCACAAATATGTGATAAGGTTTGCCTCCAAAAGCCTGTTTCCTTTAACCGTCTTTTAACTATCTAGCTGAAGATTTGAGGTTATGCTGAAGAGTTATTATATTAAATGCTGTTAAACCTTTTTTATGCTACCAAATGTAGTGAATCATTAGCACTGACAGGAATGTGAAGACATTTGAAGACTTTCAGCACTCCTGAATTATAAGCTAGGTGTTTGTATTTTGTTTACCCAGAAAAGATCAGAACATAATAAATACATTAAAACTGCCCCAAAAAACACCTCACATCCCATCCACAATCTATTAGCATTGGCAAAGTATACTACAGGAAGTCCTGTCTCACTCACTCTTCATCTGTATTAAGTGTCACAGGGGCCCTGGAGCCTATCCCAGGAGACTTAGGGCACGAGGTGGGGTAGACCCTGGACAGGGTGCCAGTCCACCCGAGGGCACACATACATACACAAACCACACTCTATCATTAAAGTCACTATGGGCAATTGGGAAACCTCATTTAATCTAATCTGCATGTCTCTGAACTGTGGCAGGAAACCGGAGTAACTGGAAGAAACCCACCAAGTACAGGGAGAACATGCAAACCCTATGCACACAGAGACGAGACTCGAACCTGCCCGGGAATCGAACCCAGACACTGGAGGTGCACGTAGACAGTGCTAAGTGATTTTAGGACAACATCACTATAAATATAGTCTTGTGTTCTTTTCTGTATTTATTAACCATAACGATAATCTGTTAAGTTTCCATCAATGCACGTTAATTTACAATCTCTTAGGTTTTGATCATGTACTTTAATTCTCTCTTATTCTCTTATGCTGGTGCACCTTATGTAGAGTTACCTTATGTAGAGTTATAGAAAAAGTATATTCTTATTATTTTGCAACATTAATCCTCATTAATGCACCTTCGTGTGACGTTAATGAGTGTGTGGTGTGTGCACGTGTGCCCTGTGATGGATTGGCACCTTGTCCAGGGTAGATCTCTCTATCTATCTATCTATCTATCTATCTATCAGATAGGTCTGTCTGTCTGTCTTCCGAAGAAAAATACCAATTCAAACAAATCATTACAGTGTTTGTGTGTGTGTGTGTGTGTGTGTGTACACACACTCCTGACCCTAGCCGTACATCCTCAGTAAGGCGCGATCGCGGCTGCGGCTGCCCGGTTGCCTGGTTGCAGTGCTGCGGCGCAGAGACTCAACATGGCGGAAGGTGAAAAACCAGTCAACGCGCTCCAGTTATGCACGGTAATAATTCATTCTGGCTACCATTTCTATACCTTTCATTCTTTATGACGTGTGTGTTCCCTTCACCATCGTGATGTATCGGTTTGCGTGATCACCCTGAGTTATTATTATGCGACATAAACTTCTCTTTGTAGGCTTGTTCTGGCTTTTTGCTTTTGCTTTCGAGCTAGCGTTGGATGTCTAGGCTGCTAATGTCAACCTGCTATAGTAACTTCCAGCACAGTGCAGCTAGTCCTCTAGCCCATGTATGTAACTCTGTCTTATTCACAAATATCTTCAATTTCATATCTTTATCTTCATGTCTTTTTAACTGGCAAAAAATTATTGTCCTGTAATTGGCACATACAGCATCTGTGACCTAGCAGGCTAGCGAGCTAGCTAAGCTTAATCATTTGCACGCGCTAAAAACAAACACAGTGTAACGTAACGTTCATTCTCGATCTAAAGGTTTCAGTCTGAGAGAAGTCAAGTCTGGAGCAGGTTTTTATACTCGGAAAAAGGGAAGTATGTGTTGCGTTTCTGTTACGAGACGTTGTTTCTTCCTTGTATACTGACATGTCCAAGCATGTGAACCTGAAAATATGTTTAATAATTGTATGGAAACAAAAACCATGAGAGCAGTGATTTTGTTTAAAGTTTTTTAAAGCATATTTATTATTGCGTGGTTATGATTCAAAACCCCTCAGGAACTCTCGTGTAAACAGACCTATAAATACACCATATTGCCTGAAGCTCGTGAGCCTTCACATGCATATGGACTCGAGTAGCATCCAAGTCTTAGTCCATAGGGGTTCAAAATGATGTTGGCTCCCACTTTGTAGCTATAACAGCTTCAACTCTTCTGGGAAAGATTTCCCAGGAGAAAAGCCCTTTCTTTTGGTTTAACAATCAGTTTAATATTAAATTCGGCACAAAAGCTGAATTTTCTCTGTCATCCAACATAATTATTATTTCTAAACAATAACTGACTCCTAAGTCTGTATAAAAATGTGTAAGTAGTCCAGAGTATTTGGGATAATAATGAAATGCGATGATTCAAAACCCAACGTGACAGTGAGCATGAACTCGATTATTGAAAGGAGTCTTTTTGATTTTTTATAATGTAACACCATAAGAATTGCGCCACTCTGTGCAGAATTGTTTTATATCTGTTTTCCCCCCATCTATACTTGCTTATATTGTGACAACTTCTCTCATTTTGTTTTTCTGGACATGTTTTTTAAGTAACTTTTTTTTTTAGATGAAATGAGTGCCTTTTCCCCATTTCACTAACATGTTAAAAATGATTTTTAAAATCTGTGTCTGTGGGTATGTAATTTCACTATGCTAATTGTAAATGTAGCAATTGTAAATGTAAGTGACTGGTCTATAGTAAGGAAGACTGATATTATAATGATGGGCTTTCTGACATGGAGGTGGAATGCTGACATGTAATTTGCAATTTGTAAACTATGATTGCAACTGTAGTTTTACAGTCTGCTAAAAGCATATGACAGCTTTTCTTTTTTTTTTCAACAATCACAAAAAATAATGTTTAAAGACCTTTCAAGAAAACCTTCCGAATCCTGTGTAAGACATCTGATTATACATAGGAACAGTATTTTTCAAATGATATGGTGTTTGGGTGTATAGATTACTAAGAATGCCATGTTATTGATCTGTCAGATAAGAAAGAGATCATTTACAGGCTGTTAATATTGTGACTAGTATGGGAATAACTTGTTATTGGAAGTGTAACAGTGTCAAATGGAGGTGTGAGATTGTGATTTTTTTAAAGGTCAAATTTTTTATTTTTTTCAATTTAAATTTTAAAGTAGCATATCTTCTCTTCCTGTTGTCCGATTACGATAAATCAAAGCCTGTATGTTACCTCAAGCTCGGCCAAATACACTTGTGAAAACCTCATAAAAATTTGTTCAGAGTTTTTACACTAACAAACAGACAGGTCAAAAATACCAAAAACCATCTTGATGTCTTCTTTTACTCATCTTGCACAATTATTCACCAAAATCACCCCCCTATTATTTTTTCACAAATATATTGTAAGTACATCCACGCCAACTTGACAGTTTTATTTTATATATGTATATATATAAAACACCAAAATATATTTACTGTGACCAGTATTAAGCACCTGTAACATACATACTGTATAAGATGACTAATTTATACAAATATCTCTCTTCAGACATGGTGGGAGGCTTCAGATCGGCGATCTGCAATACTCCGCTATGTAGCAGAGAATGTCCTCCGTATTTATTGCCTGCAGGCTGAACCCCAGCTGGTGGAAGAGGAGGAACGAGTACAGGAACGCATCCTGCAGCCTCTGGAGTACTTCCTGTTTTGGGAGGACCCTAGTCATGGCCGCGAGAAACTTCAACAAAGAAGCGCTGGCTCTTCCTCCCAGCAGTGTGGACGGGTTTTTAAAGAAGGCGAGACTGTCTACTCCTGCAGGTTGGAGCTGGGTGGACTCAGATTTGCATAGAATTTACCTTTTAGACATGCGTTTATTTCTGGATTTATTGTTGGGAATAGTTTGGGAAGCAGTGGAAGCGGGAATATTTGTCTGGGTCAGGAACTTAAAAGTAACTCGATATTAATATTTCTTTGTGCATCAATGTTATTAAAACCCTCAAATTTAAAGTGGGTAGGTTATGCCCACTGGTACACTCAATTTCTGCAAAATATGTTATGTAGAACAATAGAATCTTTTCTGTGTTTTCAGGGACTGTGCAATAGACCCCACTTGTGTGCTGTGTATGGACTGCTTCCAGAACAGTGTACACAAAAGCCATCGCTACAAGGTCAGCTACGAAGAACCTCAAGTGTATTCCTTTACATGCTTACATGCCTTATACTAATTATATGTTTTTCTCTTAGATGCATGCATCATCAGGAGGAGGCTTCTGTGACTGTGGTGATTTGGAGGCTTGGAAGACCGGCCCCTGTTGCTCCCAACACGACTCCAATCCAGGCATAGCCATGGAAACAGTAAGGCCTCGTTATTTTTTTTTTTTTTTACTTTTTATTTGAGGACTTTCTTAGGACAATGATTCCCCTCTGTTGCTTAGTATGAGGTAACTTCCTCCCCTGAGATCAGAGGATGATTGCAGAATACTCTGCCGTTTGCTGGCCTGGGAAAACTGCAGGCTGCGTGACGCATATGGGAAGCCTTTCGGCATTAACCAGCTTTATATTGAGAACAGGAGTGTAACAGGTCATGAATGCAGAGATAAATGTTTTTTTCACTGTTATTCAAGCTTTTCTTTCTGGTAGGCGACTTATTAGTGTAGGAGAGGAAGGAAACCTTTTATTTTACAATGTGTAAAGAAAACACACATCATTTGCCAGCTCTGTCTTTGTGATAGACATATAGTTCCAAGCATTTCCATAAGGACCTTGTCTTAGGAGTTTTTATTCTGTGTGCATATCACTCACCTGACTCTCAGTGATAAGATTATAGCCAGGAGGTTGTTGCATCTGTCTGGAAAAGGGCAGGTGTCTGCTGTGCTCCATGTTCTGGCTTTTGTCACCATCCTAAGAACCAGAACTGGCATAATAATAATAATAATAATAATAATAATAATAATAAAATATAAAACCTGATCTGCATCCACTGACCCAAACAACAAACATGCTAGGCCATACAGAAGACTTTTGTAATTTTTTCATAAAAAGCACAAAATATAGTCTGTCTGCTTTTATGTAAGGATCTTAGTTGTCTGATTTAAAAATGTCTGTTAAAACTATCTGATATGAAAATTCTTATTTGCTCATGTGAGCTTATGTGGACACAGTAACCTTGACAGAATACTGAATGACTTAAAAAAAAAAAAAAAAAAACATGGAAAGAAAATACGACCATAATTATTAGGTAACAATTATAGACGATATGTTAAAAAATGGGATGAATTGGAATGCTGACTCTGCCTCAGACCCTCTTACTTAACATCGGTTTCTTCCCTTATAATACTAATACTCTTCTGGCTAAATGAGCCAAAACAGTCCAAAATTCAGTGGAAAGTCTGCCCTGAAATGTAGAGACTAATATACAGTATAATAACAGCAAAGTGGGACTTAAACTGGAGTAAGATGTTCAGCAAGTGCATATAAGTGCAATTGTCCCATGTCTACTCTAATTTTCCATGTAGTAAATCACTGATAGGTCATCTTATCAGTTTTTATAGTTGTTGTACACAGTCTAATTTGCACATTTTGGCACTTGGCAGGTTTTTTTTTTTTTATGAGGAATGCCCTTCCTGGTGACCTAGCAGCTGTGGTTGAGAAGTGAACCCAGACTTATATGACAGATGAGAGGCCTGCCAATGCCCCAAAAGTTCCTATAATTCAGTTCAATTCAGTTTTATTATATATTGCTTTTAAGAATGGTCCTCAATGGTCGTCTCAAAGCAGCTTCACGAAATCAAAAGAAAATTATGGAAATGTGTATGAGGTTTGAGAATATGTGTAAATCATAATGCTCAGATTGATGAGCAAGCCGAGGGCGACGGTGGCAAGGAAAAACTCCCCGAGATGGTAATAGGAAGAAACCTTGAGAGGAACCAGACTCAGCCGGGAACAGGAATAGTTTTGCAATATAACAGAAAATGTCTAAGTTAACATGGAGTCAAGTTTGACACAAGGATGAGTCGGACAGGCTCAGGAGCAGCATGTGTAGCTCCAAACCATCATGAAGCAGAATCCAGCTGGAGCTGGTCCTTCTCTGGATTCCTCGAAATCCTCACAAGGTGGGCGACAATCTCCAGATTCCCGGGATGGGTAGGAAACAAAAACAAGAAGAAGAAGGTGGAAAAGAATTAGCATAGCTGAAGTTCATGATATTAGCAGCACTAGATGATAATGTGCATTTCGATGAACTGGAGTACAAGGTTATGGGATGAATTATGTGTATGCCAGGCTAAAGAGATATGTCTTTAGTCGACTTTTAAACTGGGAGACTTCGTCTGAGCCCCGAACACTGTCAGGAAGGCTGTTCCGAAGCTTAAGAGCTAAATTTGAAAAAGCTCTACCCCTTTTGTGGGTTTTGAAATTTTGGGAACTAACAGAAATCATGTAGTACAATATGGAAATGTGTTTTTGTTTCAGGATGAGGGTGTGTTGGAGGCAGCGCTTCAAGAACGTGCTCAGGTGCTGTTTCAGGTTCTGCTGCAGTACGTCACTGACCTGATGGTGTGGGAGGAAGGGGGTGTGCTCCCAGAAGAGTTGGAACCCAGGTCAGCCCATCTGGATTCTTATACAACAACTCATTTCCAGGAGTACATAAGTTTTTTTTTCCTTTGATCGAGCTACACTGCCTGTTCACTGCGGTTACAGAAATGTAGTTTCTAAATGTAAAATAAACTGTGTCCAAACCTTATAACCCAATTTTGTTTGTTGTCGTTAGGTCTAACGATAGCACATATTATTGTGTGCTTTACAATGATGAACATCACTCGTATGATCATGTGATCTACACACTACAGAAGGCCATCAAGTGTAACCCTGCAGAAGCGAAGGCACACACTGCTCTTATTGATAAGGAGGTACTAAATGCTGCACATGTGCACCTACATGTGAGATGTCAAGCATGCCAAAAAATATCTCACAGATGACCACTTGTTTTTTTATCCTTGATTCAGGGGCGCAGAGCTGTCAAAAGAGGAGACCAGGAAGCTTGTAAACGAGCCAAAGATCTTATAAAGGTAAGCAGTTGTAACATCTGAACTCAAATTCTTTACTTTTTTTTTGTTCTCAGATTTTAGAATTAACTGAGAGTTCACTCTAAGTATTCTCTTTATATCGCATGGGTAGGAGAGCTCAGAGCATATTACCCAGCAGCCTTTGCGAGTGGAGCTTCTACATTCAGCTGTAATGGCTCATCAAACCTTTGCCCTTCGGCTGGGTACCTGGTTCCAGCAGATTATTGGCTACTCAGGTACACCGTAATGTTCGTATTAGCAAAACTGTAATCCGATTTGTGAACAGCTGGAAGGACTTGTTTGAGTTAATTGTTACCAGTGGTGTATTTTTCTGTACATCATTTGCCAGATGTAAAAATTGTTTTGAATGTTTCTCTGTATACCATGTTTTTGTTGCAGAATTATTTTCCAAGGTTGTCAGTAAAATTATTTCCCTTTGTGAATTATGTTTTTTGTTCTCGTCTCTCTCTCTCATTCTCTCTCTCTCCTTATCTCTCACACACACCCATACTCAGTGGGCTTTAGGCAGGTGTTTTGCCAGGTGGCTCTGGAGTCTGGTGCTGACGGCAGCAAACCTTGTTTAATCAGCAGACTCATGTTGCATGATGCCAGACTTTATAAAGGCAAGTTAATTAACTATGTTTTTTATTTTATTTTATCATTGCTGTGTGCAGTACCAGTCACCTTCTAATTCCTGATTTTAGTGTTTTCTACACCATAAAACAATGCCATAGACGGCCAAATTATACAATGATCTCCTCTGAACTGTAAATGAGCGTCTCTGCAGCACAGGTAAGTTTTAGTCTTGCTTTCCTGGGATGGTCTTCATGAGAGCCAGTTTCATCTTTGTGATTGATGGGTTTTGCAAATGCACCTGACAATACTGTTCTTGCAAGAACTATCCGAGAACAGCTGAGCTTCATGTCTTAAAATAACAATTAACTGTTGTTGTTGATACTTAATTATATAATTTCATAAGTGTTATTTCATACTTTTGAAATTTTAAATCACTAAACAAAAAACATTGAATAAGAAAGTGTGGGAAAACTTTTGACTGGTACAGTATACTGTCTTTGTTTAAAATATTATAATTTTAGTTCATAGGGCTTTGCGGAGTTATTGACACATTATCCAAAAATATGCATATGAAAAGACACTTTGAAATTATTGATGATTTTTGGGGATCCTGAGTGTCGCACCAGGAATGAGATGGCTGTCCTAATCCTGATGATTCCCAAGTCAACCATTGTCAGAAGTCAAGGGAATTAAATTTGCCTTTGCTTTCTAGGAAGGAGGGATGTCACACTCTTTGTTCCTTTTATCACAGTGACACAAGACCATGTAAATAGAAAACAGCAGACTGCTCTTTTATCAGATTGTTACTCTGGCCTGTGAAGTAGATCACAGCAAAAGATAAAGCGATTGCTTCATTTTTGTCATGTTTCCTTTTTGATAGCTGTGATATGATCAGGAGAGTTAGCTAGAGAGGGGGATCTGACAGCTGATCAAATTATGGAGAAATTGGGCAGAAATATTTATTTGCAGACATTATTATAATAATTATTAAAATTTTTGATTAGAACAAACAGAAATTGTTTTTCCCTATCATTTAAGTGTTTTTTTTTTTTTTTGGATTTGGGCTTTGATTTTTTTGTATGCTTGAAAGGATTATTTAGTGTAGAATTTATTTTATGCTCATGTCTCTACATGTTCCTTGCTTTTATCAGGAGCTCGCAAGGTTATCCACGAGCTGATTTTCTGTAGCCTGCTGATGGAGACAGAATGCAAGAGGCAGTTCGCCATGAAATTCACAGAGGTTTGTTGTATCCCTTCATAAATATAAATAATAGCAAAATACAACATAATACATTTTCATGAACCCTGGCATTTTATGTGTCCTTTTTTCAGCATTACAAACAATTACAGGAGGATTTCATCAGAGATGACCATGAGCGAAACATCTCTATTACCGCCTTGTCTGTACAAATCTTCACTGTACCTACTCTGGTAAAAACAAAAAAAAGACACCAAAACATAATAATGCTAACACAAGCATACGGTATAAGCACTATATACAGTATATATTTTTTGCATTATGACATAATGTGTGTGTGTGTGTGTGTTTGTGTGTGTGTGTATATATATATATTATATGTGTGTGTGTGTGTATATAAATAATTTTTTTACAACGTTTCTCATCATAATATAAAACCTTCACATAGAAGATAACTATATGAAAACTGTATGAAAATAGCTTTGTATAATGAATATTCCTCATGTTTTCTTTCTTTCTTTGTCTTTTAAGGCCAGACAACTGATTGAAGAGGGCAATGTAATAAAGGTGATCATCGACACTGTCATGGAGATGCTGAGAGAACATCTGGACAGCAACCAGCGCTTCCATTTTCAGGGCTATAATTCTGACAAGTTCTTCAGGGTCCAAGTGATATTCCATGACCTCAAGTTAGTCGTTGTATTTGTGTTCTATAACTTCTCTGAAAGGCATTGCCATGTCGTTTAGTAATTTTATGTGTTTCTTCAGGTACATTTTAATAAGTAAACCCACGGTATGGACAGAACTATTAAGGGCGAAGTTCCTGGAAGGTTTTGCTGTTTTCCTTGGATTCCTAAAATGCATGCAGGTATGAGATATGAGATAAAGTTTCAGATAAAAAGAGCTTACGTAGTTGGGTGACTTTTTTGACAGAATGTTTTCGCTCATGCTAGGGAATGGAGGAAGTCAAAAGGCAGGTTGGTCAGCACATTGAAGTGGAGCCAGAATGGGAAGCAGGTTTCACTATTCAGATCCAGCTGCGCCACATTCTATCCATGTTTCAGGACTGGTGCTGCTCTGATGTAAGCACTGATATGACTATTAATATCCACCACATCAGTTCATTTGTAATTCATTGTTTATTAATCCCCACCCACAAACAGTTTACAGCTTCTCATTTTTTAAAAGCTGTGAGTTGCTGAGTAGTTCTAACTTGTCTGGCATAAACCAGTAACAGAAACCGAGTTCCCTCAATAATCATGCATCTTTTACAGGAAAGAGTTTTACTGCTAGCCTTTCAGGAGTGCCACAGTGCATTACAGCGCTGCACCATCCAGCCCTTCCACAGTGAGCCCACTGACCATTACATGTGCAAGCACATCCTTCATGCTCGCCCTTATAAAGTCTCTCAAGAACCTGTCTCCATCCACCTACCCATGACCAGACTCCTGGCTGGTGAGCTTTTAAAAGAAAAAAAAATTAATTGATTGTTATTATAGTGTATTTATATCATTTGTTTTTCAGTTTTGCAAAACATTGTATTTTATCAACATTTTAATAGGCTCAGTTACATGTGTTTGCTTGCAGGATTGTATGTTCTTTTGTGCCGGACAGGAGCCGTAAAATACCTCCCTGACTTTGTGGATCCTGTGAGTAGATCCTGTGAAATGCAAATGATTAAATATGTCTGTGACACTTCCATCAATATATGAACTGCCATTGGAAAGCTTTGACTCAAGAGTTATGCATCATTTTCAGGAGCAGCTGGACCTGCCCTATTTTGCTGAATTCCCTCTGCGTTGTTTGGTACTAGCTGCTCAGGTGTCTGCAGAAATGTGGCGTCGAAATGGCCTCTCCCTCGTCAGCCAGGTCAGATAATTATAATCTATAAGGAATATTTGTTATTGTGGTTGAAGAAAGCTGCAAAAACTGATTCTAGTTGATGTACTAAACAATGAGCTCTCAGTTACAAAAATAAATCATTGTGTGTCTTTCTGGCAACCTTTGTCCTGCTAAGAAATGGTATTGAGGTGAGCAGACCTCATGACCGCATCGTCGGCGTTGAAAAAGCTGCAAAATTGACAAAGAACATGTCTGTACCACAGTTTCCACTAGAAAATCATCTGTGGTCATACACGTGCAGCTGTGACTGCTGAAAAAATACAACATAGAGTTTACAATAGGCACAAATTTGAGGGCTTATTTTTGTATAGAGTACCCTGCTAAGGCTAAGTCTGCACAGAGGGAAACAAAGGAGCTTGAATGATAAATGATGTATGTACATATATAATATAGGTGACCCATCCACTACAATATCTGCAAACAGCGTTCAAGTCAAACCAGGAGTTTTGATTGTGCGAATAACAGAACACAGTTATGAGAGTAAAAAACTTTAGAGCTTTGTTTCTCTATATAATTCTGTGCTACTATAATGCATTTCACTAGCTTATTATAACATCGATAACATCGAGGTAGAAGTATGCTGGAGCCGCGATCAGACTGCCTGCTTCACGTCTGACATGCTGGAACTCCTTTAATGGCCCACATGTGAATATGGCTCGGAGTGAGGTCAGGACTGTAAGGGGAATATGGCATTAGCTCCCAGATGAGTTCTTGTGCAAGTGGTGTTTGTGAATGAATGTGTGTTGTACAGCTACGTCACTTGTGCGGGTTTGCGACAAGATACTGCCGATTTTCAAGGATTAGGTGTTCCAATCGGTGATCATTCATATGAACAACTGCATTGAGCTCTGAGCCACCTTGTACGGCCTTTCTTAAAATGTTTGCACCATTCAGATGTTTTACTGCAGCTAATTGTCACGGTTTTACACCTTCGTTCATTAAAATCACAAGTCCTGTTTTGACTTGAACGCCGCTTTCACAGTACAATCATTTACCTGATTGATGTCAGCATGCTTGAGCAGATGGCATTTTCCAACATGGAATCTAATGTCATAGCAGATGGCATTTTCCAACATGGAATCTAATGCTGTTGTGTTACACTCAGTCACAGTGTGAAACTCCTCACTTACAGTAAACTCAGCAGTGCCTCATTAGTCAGATTAAATGAAACACGTCTCAGCATTCGTTTTTAAGCTAAATGGACCAATTTTGTCTTGACATTTGCTTTTGGTGTAGGTGTACTACTACCAGGATGTGAAATGCAGAGATGAGATGTTTGACAAAGACATCATGATGCTTCAGGTGTGTGCCAGGCTCCTCTATTGATTTCCCTCATGGCTTAGTATGTGCAAGAAACTAATGCATATATATATTACTAGATTGCTTTTTTATTTACTCCTACAGATTGCTGCTTCCAGAATGGACCCCAACCATTTTATCATGCTACTTCTCCTGAGATTTGAGCTCTTTGAGGTGTTTAATGGAAATTGCACTAGTAAAGATCAGGTTTGTTTGATGTGTTTACATTATAGCTTCTACCTTATGACCTAGCTTGCTATGTCAGTTAAAAAAACATTAAGGTAATTGCACACAAGGAACATAACAAAAACAGATTTTTACATTACTTCCTTGAGTTATTTCCATATCATAATCCCATGAGGTCCTGTAAAACTGAGTTTGAGTGGTATTCATATTTAATAATAAATTATTCAAGCCTGAGTGTTTAACCTGAATATTTTACTCATGTAATTTCTTTTTCTCTGTAGGACCTACAGAAACAGTGGAATAGATTGACAGAAGAAATGCTTTACCTGTTGATTATAATCACAGGCGAGTCAATATAGCTTTTATCAAGTTTAAGAAACTTAGTTAATTTTTGTTTAATTGCTCAACATATATTGTTATTTCTGCTGATTAGCATTATGGATTCCTATTGATAACCTATTTGTGTGGAGGGGCAATTATGAGTTATGATTTTTGGTTGACGCAGGTGAGCGGTATGTCCCTGGAATCAGTAATGTGACTAAAGAAGATGTGACGATGAGGGAAGTGATTCATCTTTTGTGTATAGAACCTATGGCTCACAGTAGCATGGTTAAAGGCCTACCTGAAAATGTAAGTGTTCCTGTTATGGTAATCTTTAAATGTAGTTAAGTTAAAGTTAACTATTTCGCTAAAGCATATTAAAATATATATATATATATATTTTGGTTAAGATTAAATGCTGTAAAGGATTATCTAAAATGACTGTACTGTATGTCATTGTTTTCTTATTGTAGGAAAATCAAGAAACTGGGCTTGAAACTGTTATCTCAAAAGTTGCCACGTTCAAGTGAGTCAGTCCCATGACAACACAAAATAATTGTTTTATATGAAAAATATATTATTTTATATTAAAAAATATATATCTGTTTACTTTTTTGAATTCTTGTTTAGGAAACCAGGAGTTTCTGGTCATGGTTTATATGAATTGAAAAAGGAGTGTCTTAAAGAGTTTAACCCCTTCTTTTACCATTACACCAAAACACAGCACAGCAAGGTACTGTACGGTGTATGCTTACAGAGTCTTTTTCATAACTATGATGTTGCTTTGGTATAACTGTTTGCATCCTTCTCAGGCTGAAGATGCACAGAAGAAGAGAAGGGCCCAGGAAGGAAATGACAAAGGTATGGATGCAGTACACACTGTATGTTAAGCCAAAACTTTCTTTTAGTTGCAAATTTAAAAGGTCTAGCTTAAGGCTTAATAGATTAATCAGAAACTAAGCCAGAATCCTGTGCCATGTACAACAAAACAGTTATATAGATAGAAATTTGTTGTGTTATTCTCCAGAGGAATTCTTTTGGTGCTGCAAATTTTTTTTCTCTTTCCAGCTCTTAGGCCACCAAAACCTCCTCCCTTCACTCAGGCCTTCTCCAGTATAATACAACTTCTCTGCTGTGATGTGTTTGTCCATGTCCTGAGGAGAGTGCTGCAAAGGGTACCTGAGGAGCGTTCTGCCATGTGGACTGAAGCGATGATCCAAAGGGTATGCTGATATTCCTCTTATTTAGGAAAAGCTTGTTGTTGGTTAACTAGTACAGTTGTTTCTGTGTTGCGTGTTTTTTTCGGGGGATTTTTCGGGGGTGTTTTTTTTTTTTTAAGATATGTGTGTTTACGTGTTTGTATTTGCTTATGTACTTCCTCCAGGCATTGCATCTTATAGGCCAGGCTTTGCTAGAAGAAAAAAATCAATTGGAAGCCTGTAGCGTTGAAGAAGTGACATTTGACTTTAACCACAAATCTCGAAGTACGTGTCTCTGGGGTTGGGGAGGGGATTAGGGAGAAAATGGTGGGTCAATAACCTGTTTAATGCACTACATACTTTCAACCCTCCTGCATTTCCTTGTAGAAGTTGGCTCGGACCGTGAGAAGTCATTGTTTCATTTTCTGTCGAAAATGAAGTCGCATCCTTCTCTTGAAGCTCATAACGACATGATAAATTGGATACTGCAGGTACAACCTAATTGTTTACATTCTTAAGTATAACCTGGAGATTTACTAATCATGTAACTATGCTGATTATTTCCGTTATTTGCTCATCATCTCTCTTTTGCTTCAGATGTTTGAGATTGTGAAGTGCCTTCGCGAGAAATCCGTTCCCTCTGCTTCATGTGCATCAGATCAGACCAAGGCAGAGGAGGTAGTGGGATTGGAATACACTTATTGCTAGACATTACTTTTTATCACGTCAGTCATTTGTTACATTTATGTATAGAGTGAACCCTTGGGTGAAATCTCAGTCACATTGCTTTAAAAAAAACCCACAGTCACCCACAGCAGTAATTTCAGTAGCACAAGATGGCATTGCTCAGTCATGTTTAATGAATACTTCTAAAAGGAGCAGCTCTGGCTGATGTAAAATCTGAGGAATGCAGCTTAGCATAGCTGATGCATATTATTTGGCTCTTGAAAGTATGCTTTGATATGCCTTGATGCGTATTTTCCCAGAATGTTCATGACAAAGAAAAAGCAGAACGGAAAAGAAAGGCTGAGGCCGCAAAGCTTCACAGACAGAAAATCATGGCTCAGATGTCTGCCATGCAGAAGAACTTTATTGAAACTCACAAGGTGCTCTATGACAATGTGCCTGAAAGTGGAAGTCAGTGTGAGCCAGTTGCCTCAACAGAGAGGTAAGACGTTTACTCAAGAAGCCCAGGAAAAAGCTCTGATTCTGGGCACAGTTTCATTTCTGCACTTGGTTTCAGACTTGAACCCAGCCACAAGGAAATGTTGTAGTGTTTGTTGCAGACCTTGAAAAAATGTGGTAGATTAACAATATGATAAAAAGCAGTAGTTTGAAAAAACAAGAACAGGTTTAGTTTAATGTGTCTATTTTGTACAGCATTGTAATGGAGCTGGAGAGTCGTGTGGCTGTGGGGCCTAAGCAGGGAGTGTGTCCTAATGATTGGGAAACTCTCACCTGTATCCTGTGTCAAGAGGAACAGGAGGTGCAGGCTCATGCACCAGCCATGGTGCTTACAGCCTGTGTTCAGAGGTCTACAGTACTCACCCAGTGCAGGGGCAAAAACCTCTCCCCAAATGGTCCGTAATGCCTTTTACACATGCATTAATTTTCAGTTTTAGGTTGTTTGTTGAAATATGTGAATTTTTGTTGTTGTTGTTATGTTTGGATAGAAAGCTCCTACCCCTTGTTCATGCCCCCTGACCTAGCTGTGGGCATACATACTGGCAGCTGTGGGCATGTCATGCATGCCACCTGTTGGCAAAAGTGAGTTCATGCTCAAAAATCACCTTACTGTACCTTTGCAAAGTGTTTGCATGTTAAACTAATAAAGCCATATGCTCTTTTTCTTTACTTTCTCCATCATTTATTTGCGCAGGTATTTTGAGGCAGTAGAAAGCACCACTAGGAATCGGCTGCATACTGACCTGATTATAGACCTGGAGAATGGAGAGTTCATGTGCCCGCTCTGCAAGTCCCTCTGTAACACTGTGGTCCCCCTTGTTCCCCTGGAGCCCAGCAAACTTAACTAGTATGACACCTGATAACTCTGTGTGCTAGGCTAAGGACATTTTTACACTTGTACTTTTTTGTAGTGTTGCAGTAAGGGTGAAGACACAAAGCTGAAGCATTTTTCGATATGAGCAAGTAACCTAAACTGGGACATTATTTAAATAGATAATATACATTAATAAGGATTAAATATTTGTAATATATGCAAAAAAAAATACAGATGTAAAAACCATGAGAGTGGTGTATGAACCAGGCAAATGATTACTTAAAATGAATTAATTGTTGTCAGGTTGCCGATATGGAATATTCAGATTAAGTGTGAAAATCTAGCTAATATGAAGTGTTAACACTCTCTCTGACTGCATTATGAATCACCTTCTTGTTGTCTAGTGAGAGTGCCGAGATGATTGGTCAGCTCCTCACTCTTCCTCGTTGGATACAAATAGTGCTTGCTCGGATCAACGGACTTGGCGTGCTTAAAGGAGCTGGTGAGAATCTTCTCATGTTTCTGAGTAATAACCCACTGTACTGTATTTCATTAAAGTCTTATTTAAAAGGTGATTGTGTGTATTTAGAAAACCCCACTGAGAAAGGAAAAGAGGAAGCCGGGATGTTAGAGGACGCACAGACTGACTTCAGGTCAATCCTTAGTTTTGGAGTTCAGTCACCGTGAGTTTCGCTAAGCTCTCTTATGAGTAGACAGTTTATTTATGCGACATATGCAAGACGCAGTATGAAGCAACTTAAGAGTTTTTCTGTCACTGTTAGGCCTAAATACTCAAGCAGTATCATGGAAATGCTGGTAGTGTGTGCCACTACAGTGCACAGGGTAGGTCTGCAGACGGCACCCAATGAGCTCTGCCCTCATGTGCCTGTCATGACCTGGAACACTTGTGCCTACACCATCCAGGCTACAGGTGAGAGAATTCTCACGCGCTCTCTCTCTCTCTCTCTCTCTCTCTCTCTCTCTCTCTCTCTCTCTCTCTCCTTGTCCTCTGTAGTTTTGTCATTTCATGTATTTTGTGTACTTCTGTGTAGAAAACATGCTACAGGAGGAGGGAAAAGCTCTGTTTGGATCTCTGCAAAACAGACAGGTTGGTTTCTGGCATGTCTGTTGGTATGTGTGTAGTTTCTGGTCGTTTTATATGACGGAAAGTGATCTCTGTGTTACAGCTGGCGGGTCTCAAAGCACTGGTACAGTTCTCAGCTATTCAGCGAATGAAGAGCTCTAAAAGTGTAATACAGAAGCATTTTACAGACATGCTAGCAGGTAAAACCGAATGTTCACTCACGAACGAGTGTGTGTGTGTGTGTGTGTGTGTGTGTGTGTGTGTGTGTGTGTGTGTGTGTGTGTGTGTGTGTGTGTGTGTGTGTGTGTTTGACAGAGGAATAAAAGAAATGTTTTAATTCTGAACGGATTTAAACAATTAAAAACTTTATTGCCATTCTCTCTGACTGTCTGTCTGTCTCTCACCAGTATTGTTACCAGTGTCTAATGCAGAAAGCACACCCACAATATTAGAAGTTGATTTCTTTTATCTCTTGGTAAGAGATGAATAGAATGTTTAATTGAATATAATGAAATATACAGTATAGTGAAAACTATTTTAAATAGCATTTTTTAAAACTATAGGCAGCTTATTGATTGTTACTTGAGTTAGTTCTTTGTAATTCCACAGGTGGGGTTAGTTCTGTCTATACCTGTATTATACCAAGAGGAGAGTGTTGACCTGCAACCTTCAGGAATCAGTACAGCTTATAATCAACTGCATCTAGTGCACCTTGTCACCATGGCCCACATAGTGCAGGTCCTATTGTCATCACAGGGTAAAAAAAATACTTACACATACTCATACAATTGACTCATTTTCACATGGTTTATTCTTGTGGAGATAATCATTAGCCAGTGTTAATAGTGTTAAGTGTTGCATAAACTGTATGAGTCTTTTCACCTTTTTGTGTATATTTAACCAGATTCGAATGCCGGAGCAGTAGGAGGTGGTGATGCAGAGGAGGTCAAGGCAGCCGCAGCTCTGTATTCTACTGTATCACAACATACTGACGGGTGAGGCTGTCGAGTAATCACATGAGCTGGCACTGCCTCCGTGGAGAACAATTTCACACGGTCGATTACTCATGCTTGTTTTTTTCTGTTCTTCTCCCTTCTTTTATCCTCTCACTTCTCTTAGGTTAAAATCTGGTGTATCTGCTTCCATGACTGTAGACACGGTAAAAAGGGGTGTTTTACCCTTTCTTCGCTGTGCTGCACTTTTCTTTCATTGCCTCACAGGAGTGACTCCTCCAGAAGAGCTGTCAAGTACTGCAGGTCAATCCTTAGTTTTGGATTGAGAATCAAAGAGTCATTGAATACCTATGAACACTTGATGGGGAAAAAATGGCAATTCAGAGATTTCTCTCTCTTATTTCACAGTGTCCTGTGAGAGTCAGTTGTCCCTTCTGTGTAGTTACCTCGCTTTACCCTGCAACCTGTTTCAGCTCTTCCAGGACCATCATGACACTGCAGCATCCCTAATACAGAGGTATGATACTCCAGTAAATTCCATTTGTTTTATTTACCTTTATTTAGCTGTTAGCATAAACATGTACCCAGCATCCATGTGTTTATATTATAGGTGGTGTGGGAATAAAGGTATATCAAAAGCCCTTAAGGGAGAAATGCAAATCATCAGGTTAGCTCACGATCATCTTTTTAAATTCTATGCTTTTTCTCTTGAATCCTGGAACTTATATTAAGTATAACTTTTGTTTAACAAAACTAATGCAGGTATCCACGGAAGAGAAACAGGTTAATAGATCTTCCAGAGGACTACAGCGTGCTGCTTAATCAGGCCAGTCATTTTAAGTAAGTGCATTGTTTGAACATTTTGTTATATGTGCACCATATTAGCTAATTCCAAGCATGCCATATATATGCACTGTATATAGACTGGTGTCAAATTAATGGAAACCTTTTGTTTGTGACTTTTTGTTGGTGTGGATTAGGTCAACTTTGCATTAGGGCATCTTGCAGCGGGCTAATACCATACAATGACATTTTATGCATGATTTCCGTTTTAGTTGTTATAGTATATATGTTCACATCAGACATCAAAATAAAGAAACTGTTTTCATTTAAAGTCTTGATATGGCTATCAATACCAGATGACCTGGTTTTGAGTACCTTAGAAACTGCTGATCTCCTAGGATTTCCATACTCAACATTTTTTAGTGTTTACACAGAATTGTGTAAAAAAAAAAAAAAAAAAATAAATAAATAAATAAATAAAAAAAGCAACAATGCACTAAATCTGTGGGTGAAAATGTCTTGTTGATGAGGGAGGTCAGAGGAAGACGGCCAGACACGTTTAAGTTAAAAGGAAGGACTAAGAAATTGTGGTAACCAGAAAAGAATGCATAACACTTCAAACCTTGGAGTGGGTGGGCTACAACAGCAGGAGACCACACACAGGAGGTTCAACTGATAAATCTGATTGTACCAGTGGCACAGGCTCATAGATCAAGTGACAAGGTGAGTCTGTGTCCATGCTAGCCTTAGATTATTGTTCTTGGCTGACAGGATTGGAACCTGATGCGGTCTGTTGTCCTCAATGTTTAATCTTGTGTGCATAATAACAGTTTGTTAATCTCTCATTACAAACTGGCTACATTCCACCCTCTCTGAAAACTGCTGTCATCCGTCCGAAGCCCACATTAGACCCTGACGTGTTTGGAAACTACAGGCCAATCTCAAATCTCACGTTCCTATCAAAGGTCCTAGAGAAGACAGTTGCCTTTCAACTTTTGAACCACCTCAAGAGCAACAACTTATTTGAGAAATTTCAGTCAGGCTTTCGAGTAGCCCACAGCACGGAGACAGCAGCATTGCTCAGGGTGACAAATGATCTACTCATGACAGCTGATGGAGGATTGCCTTCTCTTCTTATTCTTCTTGATTTGACAGCAGCCTTCGACACAGTGGATCATACCATTCTCCTGGATCGTCTTCAGTACACTATTGGTCTGTCGCAAACTACATTTCAGTGGTTCCAGTCCTACCTGTCCGACAGGTCTGAATGTGTCATGCTGGGAGGATGTAAGTCCAGGCTGCTTAATGTCACATGTGGTGTTCCACAGGGGTCTGTTCTTGTCTCCATCCTTTCTACCATCTATATGTTACCTCTTGGGTGCATCATCAGCAGACATGGGCTGTCTTTTCACTGCTATGCTGACGACACACAGCTTTATATTATAACTGCTTCAAGCCCCTCTGAAGCCCTTTTGCACCTTACTGCATGCCTTGAGGAGATAAAGGCATGGATGTACAACAACTTTCTACAGCTGAACAGCAGTAAAACTGAGGCACTCCTTGTTGGTACATCTCATCAGATCCTCTCCTCTCCCATACCTCAATTTACTTTTGATAGTAAATCACTCTATCCTCCACAGTCACTAACCTGGGGGTTCGGTTTGACCCACAGCTGACTTTCATCGAACATATAAAACAGCTGTGTAAAACCTCAGTATACCATCTACGAAATATTTCCAAACTCCGCCCCCTCCTAACACTTCCAGATGCAGAGAAACTTGTTCATGCCTTCATATCATCAAGGTTGGACTACTGTAAGGGACTCTTTGTTGGGATCTCTGTCAAGGGCATTCAAAAATTACAATACATCTAAAATAGTGCTGCTAAATTTCTAACAAAAACCAGACATTTGGACACATCACTCCCATCCTCCAATCACTGCACTGGCTTCTTGTTTCATCCCGGGTTGAATATAAAATCCTGCTGCCAACCCATAAATGTGTTACTGGTCAGGCACCATCATATCTGCAAGAGCTGATCACTGTACAACATTTTAGCCGCACCTTTTGGTCATCAGGAAGCATGCCCCTCAAAGCCCCATTTACCGGCCTCCATACCATGGGGGATCGAGCCTTTTGCTCAGTTGCACCACAATTCTGGAATTGTCTTCCTGTCCATCTGAGAGCCATACAGAGCCTGGACTCTTTTAAAGCCAACCTGAAGAGCTTTTTATTCAAGAAAGTTTATAATTGTTGAATTGGTTTTAATTGATTGTTTTATACCTCTTCTATTTTTTTTATTATTATTTTAGCCATGATGTGGTCTTATTTTATTGCTTTATACCTTTTTTATCTTTATTTTTCTTTAATGTTAGCACTTTGAGATTTAGTGAATGAAAAGTGCGTTACAAATAAAATGTATTATTATTATTATTATGCCATGTCATTTTCCTCTGAGCTGTCTTAACAACAGGACATTTCGATCCACAGATCTGTCACTCAATCATTGTTTCATTTTTCTCACACCATTCTGTGTAATCGCAGGAGATCAGTATTCTTTGAAATACACATTACCCAATCTGGTACAAAAAAAAACAAGTAAATGGTCGAGTTAAGTAACAGATATATATATTTTTTTCTATGTTCTGATGTTGACATCAGCATTTTACTTTGCAATATGATTTGAAGGTTCCTTATTCCTTTGAAATATGCATGTCAATTTCTTCCTGAATAAAATTCCTATTTCATTGTCAGGAAGTAGTACAGCATAACTAAGCACCCCATCACAACTGCCCGTTTGCTTATTTGGGTGGGGAAAAAAAAGTTCTTATTTACTTAGAATGAACTTTGCAGCCATGCTCAAAACTGTATATGTTGTTATGTTGGTCACTCTCATCAGTAAGTGTACAGGTTGTATACAGTTTGATATGTTCACGTGTCTTCATCACTCTCAGGTGTCCAAACTCATTGGATGATGAGCGGAAGCACCCGACGCTGTGTCTTTTCTGTGGGGACATGCTGTGCGCTCAGAGCCCGTGCTGTAAGGTGCAGCTGGATGGTGAAGCAGTGGGAGCTTGCACAGCTCACGCTGCCTCTTGTGGAGCCGGAGTGGGCATGTTCCTCAGGTCAGGACACATCACCGATAGCTTGTAATGCATTTGTCTGGACGGTATGGCTTGTCCTTTCTATTGCTGATTGGATTAAAGTCCTTTATTTAAATAACGATAACACAATAGAAATGCTTCTTCACAAACCATTTTTGTTGTGCACTAAAAATGAGTATTTCTTATTTGGCATCTATAAATGCATCAATATTCTGAAATTATAGGACAAGTAAAAAAAAAAAAAGGTCAGAAAAAAATGTGTGATTTTCAATTCCAAGCATTAGGAGATTAAATAGTTTTTTTTATGAATTTACTGATCATGAATTGAGGTATTGTAGATCATGTCTGTGTTGTGGGTATAAAAGGTCAAACCATGCTGACCTCATATTTAAATGAACAGGGTGAGAGAGTGTGAGATCGTGCTAATCGCCAGCAGGACACGCGGAAGCACATATCCAGCTCCTTACCTTGATGAATATGGGGAGACAGATCCTCAGCTAAAGTAAGTTCAAATATTTTTTTTTATTTAAATCACTGTGTATCAACCTTGTTCCATAAGTTATTGAAAAGGCAATTGAATGTTGACGTAATTTGTTTGTCTGTCATGCTAGTCGTGGGAATCCGCTGCATCTGTGCCCCGAACGCTATAGGAAGCTGCACCAGCTGTGGCAGCAACACTGCATCCTCGAGGAGATTGCTCGCAGTCTGGAGGTGCTCAACGTCATGTTTGCTTTTGAGTGGCAGATGCTCTGAGCTTAAGAGGAGAACATTCTCTCTTACAATCTTTCAAATGTCCCTTTGCATTTGCCAATAATGTTTCCTCTTTCAGCGTTTAAAATAAAGGTATCTGGACAGAAAATGGTAGCAGCACAGGATAATCAGAAGGGCTGTTCTCTTTTTAATTGCATTTTCAGTAAATTTCTGCTTTGCATTCAGAAGCTTATTACTGTGAAATGGGGACAAGGCACATGCCAATGTTTGTTTCTTGTACAGTTTGAGCTTTCTTCATGATTAGAAGATTGAGTCGTTTTAGTTGTTTACAAGTGACAAGAGTCGACAAAAGTGAGACAGCTTTCTATTGTCTTACTCCGTATGCATTTTTTTTTTGCAGCAAATGCTTTGTGTTGGTTTGTGTAATTGCTCACCTAGTAATCATCCTCTTCAGCTTTAGACCTGTTACCTTCTTTCTGTACTTTGTGAAATTTGGTGTCACTAAGCCTATAGTAAATGTACACATATGGACATTTGGTCATCTATTTTGCCAATTTAATTGTTTACCTCTGGCACAGTGTAAGCTATGTTTTTTCCACATACAATATAACACACAAATATGTATATAAAACATGAATAAAATGAAATTCTATTTTTACTATATAAAAAACATCAGGCAAGTCAATCAAATGGAAATCAGATATACTCAAACTCTTCCAACTTGATACTCATAAGCCCAAAAAAGGAAATGCAGATAATGTATTCTTGCTTCATATAGTATTTATGAATTTAATTACATATATACCGCTGAATAAGTGATCTTCAGATTCATGGTTGTTTTAACCCCTTTCACTACTTATCATATTTTCATGTCAGTTATTTCAGAAGGTTTAAAGCTCAAATTCTAAGTGGTTTAATTTTGCAGTTGCTTGTTTGCATTGCCTGACAGTGCTGACAGTCATTTTCTGGCTAAATAAAATACTCTTATAATAAAACTATTCTCATGTGATTAATCACGGGACTTTATGCTGTGTTATAGATTTCATATATTACATGCTATATGAATTACCATACTACTGAATAATAATATAGAATAATATAGGGTGAGTAAATGTTTCTGATGTAAACTATTCAACTCTTTTTTTTCATTCTTGGTTTTCTGTTCCTTCGTTATCTTGCATTTTGTGTAATGCTACCAAAAGCTTTGATAATGACAGAAATATACACTTTTATTAAGCCGGCTGCTTCAGTGTTTTTAAATCGTTTTGTCAGATGTTACTATGGGATACTGAAGTATAATTACAAGCATTTCATAAATGTTAAAGTTTTTTATTCACAATTATATTAAGGTTATGCAAAAAGTAAATATTTTTAATATTTGACCCTTCTTTTTAATGACCTTTTCGCAATTCTGCAGGCATGCTGTCAATCAACTTCTAGGGCACATTCTGATTGATGTCAGTCCATTCTCGCATAATCAATTCTTGGAGTTTGTCATAATTAGTTTTTTTTTTTGTTTGTCCACCCGCCTCTTAAGGATTGACCACAAGTTCCCAATACAATTAAGGTCTGGGAGTGTACTGGCCATGGACCCAAAATGTTAATATTTCATTCCCCCAGCCACTTAGTTATCACTTTTTTTTCTTATGGCAAAGTGCTCAATAAAGCTGGAAAAGGCATTGTTAATCACCAAACTGTTCTTGGACAGTTGCTCTCGGAGGATGTTTTTGTACCATTCTTTATTCAAGGCTGTTTTCTTAGTCAAAATTGTGAGTGAGCCCCCTCCACTGGCTGAGAAGCAACTCCACACATGAATGGTCTCGGGATGTTTCACTGTTGGCATGACACAGGACTGATGGTAGCGCTAACCCTTTCTTCTCCAGGCAAGCTTCTTTTCCCGGATTCCCCAAACAAACGGGGAATTCAGAAAAATGTATTTAAGGGGAATTTATCAGAGAAAATTACTTAACCCCAGTTCTCTGCAGTCTAATTCATGTACCTATTGAGGAATATCAGTCTGTTCCTGATGTTTTTCCTGGAAAGAAGTGGCTTCTTTGCTGCCCTTCTTGACTGTCCTGCAAAAGTCTTTGCCTCACTGTGCGTGCACATGCACTGGTGGTGCCCTGATGCCACAGATGAATCAATTTTAGGAGATGGCCCTGGCGATTGCTGGACTTTCTAGGGCACGCTGAAGCCTTCTTCACAACAATTAAACCCCTCTCCTTGAAATTCTTAATGATCTAATGAATGGTTGATTTAAGTGCAATCTTGGTAGCAGCAATATCCTTGCCTGTGAATCCCTTTTTGTGCAAAACAATGATGACCATGATTAACTGAGGAAGAACAATGGTTTCACGTACCACCCACCCTTTAAAGCTTCTTGTCTGTTAATCTAACTCAATCAGCATCTCATCCAAGCTTGTGGATTACATGTTCCAATGATATTTCTAATGTCTTCCATAGCAAACCAATTAGGTTAAGTGCCCCACAGCTTAAAACACATTTTTAAATGTATTATTAAAACCTTACAAGTAATAGTGCATTTTAATTACACTGTATGTTTAGTGTTTTTCAATTAACCTTTGGTGTTAAAAACAGGCTGTCGAGGTAAAGTCACAGTTTTGAAATGAAATACAATTAAAAAGTTGATGCTTCTACCTACTTGCTGAATTGTAATACTGTGTAAGCAGCATATAAAAATAATAAAACATTGAATTATGAGCAAGTATCAACTTAATAGGGATGGGAATCACCGGGGACTGCCCAATACAATATTTTTGGTGCATAATACATATTGTATATTATATAATACGATACCCAGGTGCCAATTCGTTTGGATTGCAATTCAGTAAGTACGATTTTATAAATATCCTAATTAGACATAATTTTCAAAAACTTGATTATAATAATAAACAATGTTAGCGACTAATTTGCTCCTATCCCACAGGATGCTGTGGTGCCTGTCAGTGTGTGAACAGTTTAGAGAGCACCGCCTGTAGGATAGAGTTTGATACATCACTGTGCATAGCAATTCCCAACCTAAGCCTTGGGATACACTACACAACATCCACAATCCTAAAATATTCTTAAAATACTGGACGAGTAACCCACTGGCTTCCTCAATTTTTTTTATGATGACTCAAAAACGGTGGATCATACACTTCTCCAGATGAGGAATCACAGACTACATGACTTGTCATTCCAATTGAGGCACCAGATGAAGAAAAAGAAGAAGCAGAATAAACAAAAACATGGATGCAAGACAGGCAGCAGCAGTTTTAATATGCACCACCATCTGTGCTGAGAAAGGAAAAAAAAAAACAACCTCTTCTCTGTTCACTACTGATGCTATGACATTCCCTGGTCGGGTTGGTGACCACTGTATACACTAGGCAACAGCCTTCGAGTCTGCTTTGACATACTCTGTACATATACATGTTTGACATACTGGGAGGATACTGTTCTCTTTCTGGTTTGAGTATACCCCTCATACACAAAGATTTCTGTGCCAACATGCCATGCCAATTGGCTGCCACTTGTGGTGTCTTGTGCAGACTAGGATGGACTCGGCGCGATTTAAAATCCTGGCTAAATTTGTGCAGTGAATCCCCAGCTTTAGAAGAAAAAAAATCCTATGCTACAGCATTTATTCTAAAAATCATTCAAACGATAAGAGTGAAGTGTGATCACAGTGAATTATAGACTTTGTGTAGTACTGAGTCTCTTTCCGAGTTGCTTTATACTTATTTTGTTTCCCATTAGATGTACAGTATTAAACTGAGTTTTATTCAATAGGTTATGTATAGTCTTTCATAAGACTTGTATAGGATTGAATAACCTACTGTAAGCTGTTCAGTCTGATAGTGAAAGTCTGAAGAGATACACTCTGTGGTTAACTGTCTTCAGGCGTTTGCTCTGGAGGTACGTTATCAGGGCCATAGTGTGCTGTGGAGGGCCTGTTTACATTGGCGTCCCCATTTTCAACCTCAATCTTATTGCCTTTGCCCAGGTTTTTTATGATGTTGAAGCTATAGCGTGCGGTCTCCGCGAAGCTGTTCTCCAAAAGCCATCCTTCAGATTCAGACTCAGGGTCTCCTCGAAGCAGCACGTTCTCCAAGGCTGTTTGCAAGTACCGGACACCGGTGAGCACCGAGATCTGTCATTACGTAGAGAAAATGTGGAGAATCAGGCATATTTAGATTTATAGTTTTGTTGGGTAATGAACCAAATAGGTGAGGAAAATCATACATGCTAAAGGTATTATAGCTTTATATGCTACCTGTAGTAGTGTCATAAAAGTGGACTATTTACAGTACATGAGACTGGGACAGGCTACTGGGTGTTCATGGCTTAGTACAGATCAGTGGTGTCTAATCTTCTCTAGAAAGGGCCTACGTGTGTGTGTGTGTGTGTGTGTGTGTGTGTGTGTGTGTGTGTGTGTGTGTGTGTGTGTGTGTCTGTGTGTCTGTGTGTGTGTCTGTGTGTGTGTGTCTGTGTGTGTGTGTCTGTGTGTGTGTCTGTGTGTGTGTGTCTGTGTGTGTGTGTCTGTGTGTGTGTCTGTGTGTGTGTGTCTGTGTGTGTGTGTGTCTGTGTCTGTGTGTCTGTGTGTCTGTGTCTGTGTGTCTGTGTGTGTGTGTGTGCAGGTTTTCATTCAAACCACGCAGAAGTCACACCAGACTGTCTACTGAAAGCCAAGAACGACTAATTAAAATATGTGTACAGTATGTGTGGCTTCTGCTTGGTTTGAAGAAAAAGCTGTAAAGACAGGCCTGTATATAAATATATATTAATTTGTCAAACGGTAGCATCTAGCAAAAACATGATATTATTCGAAATGAGTAAATGCCAACCTCGAAGAGCCAGATGAGAAGCACAATAAGGCCGACTGAATGCATTATGTAGGTGAAATATTCCACCAAAGCCTGGTGACAGCCTTTACTCCACAGGTTTAGCTCTTCTGTCTGGTAGTCATAGTTAAAATGGGCTGAATTGTTGGTGATTTGATGCTGAATGCATGGCCGTGGTGAGTTGACGTTACAGCAGCTGAAAGGTGCTCCATCAATCAGATACTTTCCTTCCACATTACTTCGTAAACGGCTGCAAAAAAAAAAAAATAAAAAATCACACGGCCGATTAACGTCAGGTAATTCAGACTCTGAGCACTCTTAAGATTTAATTTCAGTCCTTACTTACTCCACCACTTCCTGCTTGGACATGTCCAGATAGCGGTTGCTGATCCATTGAATCTGGAACCAGTCCCGGTGGCCTACATTTCCGCAACACTGGAACTGGATCTGCAGGAGGTCAACTGTGCTTTTAAGAAAGCACCGGCCCGGTGTGTCCGTATCTTTATAGTAACGTATAGCATTTTGTAGGCCCAGTGCTAGAGATTCCTTCAGCTCCCCATGCATGGTGTAGCACATGAGTGCACCGACTAGCACACACAGGGTGAAGAAGAATGTGCAAATTATATAAGGGAGCATCAAAAGCTTCCAGCGCAGGAACTTGTTGGTGTCTACACAGTCATAGCAGATCTTTCCTCCAACGAAGTTTATCACACAAGCTATGAGCCCCACGGCAATCAGCATATCGGGTACAGAATGAACGTCCTGCTTTGCCATTAGCTCCTTCCTCTTGTTGATCTCAACTTTAAGGAAAAGACCCAGACTGAACAGGATGAGACCCGTCACGACTGAGATCCAATTCAACAACCAAAGCACCTGGGCAAGCCTGTCTCTCTGGGTTTTAGTGAATCTTACGCGTAGTACAGCCATAATGTATCGATTCCTCTCGCTTCAGTATGCAGTACTTAAGGAGTAGATGAAACAGTTGAGGAATTAAAAAGAAATTGTTCTTGTTGAGAAATAGGTTACCAGGAAGTGTTGGCAAGGACATTGAACCAAAATGCAAGTTCCCATTAATGTGGCATTTGTTTCAAATCAAGCCATTTTCAACTTGGATTTGCGCACTACTCATTGGTGAGAAATCAATCAGTGAAGGCTACTGTACAGTCCATAATTCTGTGCATTGGTAACGTTTTGTATGGCCTTTCCTGAATACATGAGGATCTCTTTGGGCAGTTTAGATTGTTCTTATTTCTCCATGTGACCTGAAAGATGCTCACATGCTTCCAAACAGACAAATCAACAAAAAATTCAAGTTACATCCCATTTTGTTAGATTTTTTTTCCTGTTTAAACTTTTAGTTTTTTTTTCTTCAGTTTTTATAAACAGTATTTTACATCACACTGGTAAAGACTGGAAATAAAAAACAACTTACAACTTCCTTACATTAAATGTACTATTGCATTACAAACTATAATCAATAAGAATTCTGGAATAAAATCCACCAACCTTTAACAGAGCAGATCGAACGAATCTCACTTTCACTAACACGCATGCACACACACTCTCTCACACACTCACACTCTCCCTCCCTGCCTTCAGCCAGACATTCTAAATGAAAATGATCCTTAGAGAATTAGTGGTAGCAGTAAACACCTTAATACTCACCCACACATGTCTGCTTCAGTCTTGCTTAATTTTTTTTACAGTACATTCACGTTGATTCTCTACTCTTCATTAGATATTCTCAGTTTCATTGTAAGCGCTGATGTTTACACTGATTGCTCAGAAACACTGATATGTCTGTGAGATCTTGTTACAGACCCAGGGTTTATAATCTCCTGTAATCACTAATCAGCCCAGTTGGATTTGGAGTACCTTCTGTCGCCAACACAAATCTCACACTGCACACTAAGTGTAATGCGAGCAACAGGAGTTTCCCAATGCACTGATATTGTCTTCCATATAATAACATTGCTTATTTCATGGTGAGCAACATGTGATGTAGTACTTGTGTGCCCTGTGATAGATTGGTACTCCGTTCATGATGTACCTTGCCTTGTGCCCTGAGCCCCCTGGGATAGGCTTCAGACCTCCATGACCCTGTATAGCATAAGCAGTATAGAGAATGAGTGAGAATTATCGTATGGTGCATATAATTGTTTCTTTGCCTAATTTATGTAATTGATAACATGATTTTAGTTTATTTTTCAAATAATAATTATCTGTCGAATAGGTTTATGTGACATTTTTAGGTAGAAAAAGTTTACAAGAACAACTTGATATTAATATTTCCTTTGGGCTTAATCAGTTTTTCACACTGTTGAGGAATTTTTGCCCTATTTTTTTTTTAAAGACATGACTTGAGTTTATTATTGTTTAAAAGGTATTAATTTATACACAACTCTCTTAAGATCTTAGCATCTCAGTGAGGTTGAAGTCTGGATTTTGACTTGACCTTTCCAATACATTAACATATCTAATAACGTAAAGTATCTAACGTTCTAATGATGATATGCTTGGGATCATGTTTCATCACCCAATTTGGGTCCAGCTGATGAACCGATGGCCTCAATTTTGTCTTAAGAATTAAAGATGAAGTTTATCTATGTCTCAGTGCTTACATCTTTCCCGTTCCCAGTGGCTGAATAACCCAAAATCCAAAGTCCAAATCATCATCCCTCTACAACTGTTAATTACTCTCTTTATTACTCTTATTTTTGCGATGTGTGTGTGTGTGTGTGTGTTGTTACTCTCTTTATTACTCTTATTTTTGCGATGTGTGTGTGTGTGTGTGTGTGTGTGTGAAGAAATGGGAAATGTTATTATATTCCTTTAAGTTGAAAAGTCGAAAAAAAAAATTCAGCTGAAGACCAACTCAGATCCAGCATTCTGGCTTGCTTGATTTTAAGGGTTGACCACATCTGGTTTGACACCTGAACACTTAATACCGAAAATACTGATATATATATACTGTATCATGCATCGCCATTCCAAAATTTAAATGATTAATACTAAATACCAAATTGTTCTTAATTAGAACTTAATGAGGTATTTTTTGGTCTTGCTTTCCTGGGATGAACTTCATGAGAGTTTCAACATGGTGCTTGATGGGTTTTGCGCATGTTTATATCATTGGATTACTCTGACGTAGACAGGATTGAGTCAGAGAAAATGCATGCAGAGACCCAGTCAGCAGATTTAGATATGTCTCTTGTCCAAGTGCTGGACTTTCACTTACGGGTGAGTACTGGATTTTTAAATACTGTAAATGTTTAGCTCTCTATGACAGCACTATGGAGAGAGGTTTAATGAAGGGGAAGTATAGGAATAAAAGACTATTGTAATTTTTATTATATTATTATAATTATATTATTTTTATTATACTATTATTACTATTATATTATACTATATTAATTATGCTATTATTACAATATTATAAATGTTAGCTAGTGGAATGACAGTGCGATTTTATTAATAAACCAAGACAGTTTGATTTAATTGACAATGTCATCATTTGTACTCTCTGGGATTATTCTCTGGTATTTAAAAGGGTCATTCAAGTATCGTAGGAAAAAGATTGAAATATTAAAACAATGAACTCTATTTCACCAGTATTAAAGAATATGCAGTGAGATCTGGTAATGAGATCTGAATTACCAGCATAATGCTCAATAAAGAAGTCCTCTGGAACAAAGCTTTAACCGGAAACAATGCGAGAGGCATCACTCGTTGGTTCCACAGTCTCACTATTGAAGGCAAGAATAGACCTTATAGGATTATTCCTATTAGCTTATCATGTGACATTACACAGTGTATGGCAATGACTTAACAGTGTATTTGATGCCATGAATTTAAAGGTCAATGTGATGTAGACAAGAGCCTTGTAAAATTCAACAGCTGGCTTCAGTGTTCTATAGAACTGACCAAGAAAGAGTTGCTAACTGTCTGTGAGTAGAGCAACATAAAATGATGCATTATCTTTTTTATTTATTTATTTTTTTAAGATAGCTGCAGGTAAGCAATATACCGTTAAAAATGTATGGAATTGTCACTTTTCTCTCTGGTCCTAGGCTTTGGTAAGTGTCATGGCCTGTGATGGTTCTAGATCAGACATCCTTCACTAAATTAGGTCTACTGACACAGAAACTTGAAAACCTGCTCTTATTGTCTCGCTTGGGTAAGTCACACACTGGTCATATACCCACTGTTATCAAAAGGACTGCTTACAATGTATATCCTGTTTAAAAGATGCGATTTCCTTGTCCTGTCTCAGAATACACACGTTTGATGTGTCAAATGAATGCAAAAGATATGGCACAGAGTGGACGCTGGAATCTTAATCTACACACACTGAGACAACACATCCTGTTGGGAAGACTGGTACAGTGGTGGAGCTTTAGTGGACTTCTGCCACATTACCCAGGTGATGCTTTACATAACACTTATCCAAGAGAAACATTAATAATGATCGTACAGTATGTATCAATGGTAACCTCAACGGTCATGACTGCATATTTGAACCAGTAATATAAGGAATGCATGTATCATTTTCTATACGTATACATGTGACTCTTCTCAGTGAGAGCTTTCCACCGCTGCTTAGCATTTTATCTAATGATCCACTGAGCCAGGGTTTTTAATAGGAAACCAGGATTTTTGTCACACATGACAAATACACAATGAATACGGCATCTAAAAGAGAAGACACCAACACCTATAGTTATTTTTTATAATTAAATATTGTATTTTTTTAGATGCTAATGAGTTAAAGCAGATGTGGCAGGAGATGAATGAGCACCATAAGACAACTTGTGTGGAGCTGCGGTAATTCACATTAACACACAGTCAAGTGCACTAGAACAATATTTTCCCTCATCCCACTCCTATTTTCTTTGCATTTTGTATTACGTAACTGTTTTTGACATTTTCACCCCTTTAGCAGAAAATCTGACACGGTTTCTGCAAAGATAAAAAAAAATGTCTGTCTATGTTTTCTCTTCTTAGATGTGATATTGAGAATAGACATAGAGGGAGCTCCGTTATACAGGGTATGGTGGCTCATATGCAGAAACAATATGGGCCACTATGGGTTTCAGAAGACTGCACCTACCAGACTTATCCCCCACCTTCACTGCAATCTCTCCTAAAGCTTGTTCTGGTCCCCTATACAGATACCATATCTGCCCTGAGCATTGTATCCTTCTTGTGGTTCTCTAGTGTATATAAAATGATAATACGGCCAGATTGCTGCCTCACTGCCTGAGGGTTCCTGGTTTTATCCTGCGCTTGGGTTACTGCCTATGTAAGGTTTCAAATATTCTCTACGTGTGTTTTCTCTGGGTTCTGTAGATGTGCCCGTAGGGATAAATTGTTTCATGGTGTATGAACGTGTGCTATGAACTGGAGTTCTATCCTGGGTGTGTTTACCCAGTTTTCCTGGGAAAAGCTCCAATTTAACTGAAAACCTGATAAAGTGGTTACTGAAGATGCATAAATAACTAAAAGGGTTTGGATTATCTTAGTTAACGTTATTTTGGGATGGCACTCTTTAACTCTTTATCTCCAGATAATGTATTTTATTCTTGATGTGTCCAACATTCAGTGTAAACGAGGCCTCCTGGAGTCTTTTTGTCATTCCTTCAGTATTCCAGCCAATGTCTTCCAACAGATCTGTGGATTTTGGCTCCTAGACCACGGCTTTGTATTCGCATGTCATAATTTCAAAAAGTCAAAAAATACCATTTGTAGTCTTTCTGGGGTAAATACACTTTTGTTATAGTAACATTTATGAAAAAAACAAATACCCCTTTTCCCCATAGATTTCACCTGGAAAGCTTTTACGCTCAGAGATCAGTTCAGGATGGTTATCATGTCACAGTTATGCTGTATTAAGGACGTTGCTGAGACAGGGGCAAAAGCGTGCAGCACAGAAGTACCTTTGCTACTAGAGGCATGATATTGAGACTATTCAGGATGCTGGACTCTTTCAGAACAAGTATAAGAAAATGAATCTTATTGACTGCAATATAAGCAGGATTTAAACCATTTACATCTTATATTCCATATTACGATTTCATTAAGAGTTTATTTGGACATCATATTGTTTCAGCCATGGTGCTGAGGCTTAAATTCTGCTCAGATGGTGCCAACCAGGAATTCACTCCGTACTTGAACATTTCATCAGTTTCATCAGTAAAAATCTCAGTCCCTGTGCCAGTGTATGTAATATAATACAGTAAGATAAGTACTTTTCCACACTGATTATGCAGAGCTAAAAAAAGGAGCCTACTGTATACTACAGCATATGTAAACCCACTATTTTAGTCAGACAGTTACTTGAAAACCATAAGGGTCTACAAATCAAATCCGTACCAATAGATTAAATGCATGACATTTGAACTCTTTCCTTATATCGCAGGATATTCCACGTCTCAAATTATCTGAGAGA
>JAAGKR010001413.1:88060-126486 GCA_011419295.1 Clarias macrocephalus
GAAAAGAAAAGAGAAAAAAGAACACTGTGTTCTTCTTCTCACCAACTCCAAACACACACACACACACACACACACACACACACACACACACACACACACACACACACACAGAAAGATCACGCCATGACACAGGCCATGTGCTATGTGCGGTGGTAGGAAGCTTTATTTTCACCAGAAGTACAGTGCGCCTAAATAAGGAGGATGATGTGACTAGAGGGTCGGCCCTCTGTCGTTGTGGGGAGATCTCATGTACAATGTAGTATACAAACATGTACTATAAAAACAGTTCAATGTTTAGTAGGAATACAGGTTCATTATGTTTATTATAATAATATTACCATTATATAAATAACAAATGTTCAAGAGTATTACAGTTTTTACTATTTATTTATAACACTGATGCTGTACGTCTACTGCATATCATTTGTATTTAAATGTTTATTATCAGATAAGTAAGACAAGCTGTATGGTGTGATTTCAAACTGATCTCACAAGAATATGATTTAGCAAGGAGGGTAAAATAGTCATCATTTATTAAACTCCACCTCACTATAAAGGGCTGCTTGATGTTGTGACGTCAGTGTGCTTTTGAAGGGGAAAGCTGCTAGTAGAGCTTTTCATCATGGACTTCATTTGCTGTTTGATTGCTCCATAACCTAAGGCATAGATTAATGGGATCAGGATATTCTGGCTCTGACTCCACTCACACATACACAGAGGAAATGTATTGCAGCACAATGTGAGCTTCATAGTTTAAGCTTACCTGATTGTAGGTGTTTGTAAATAATGAAAAAGCCATGATTAAACCTTCAAATTGTAAACTTGCAAAAAAAAAAGTCAAAAAAGTATTTTCTTGATTTAAACAATTTAATGGTTTTAAAAATCTAATGCAATTTTTAAAAACCTGTTTTTTTTTTTTTAGGCTTCAAAGGAAGAGTCAAGCATCAGAAAAGCTGAAGGCAAACGGGTCAAACAATCCTGAGAGAGGGATCATACAGTAGATGAGTGAAGTTAAAAAAAGATTTCCTAGCCTATTTCTGTCATTTAGGATATTCTTCATATTTCTGTATGTACAGTGGTGGGTATTAATACAAAATATAATAAAAAGTATTAATACAAAATATACTATAGAGTTTTATCTGTGCACAAAATAGGCGATGTCACTAATTACTTCTTGCCTATCTGGCTGAAGAGTTGTGCTAATTAATCATCTAGTTTAGTTAATGAATGAAACAAATACGTGACTTTCTGAAGCAAGAGTGTCCACAAAAATGCCAAAAACTAAGGAATTCTCAAGTGAATTCCAAATTTTTGTATATGACCTTCTGGAAGAATCAAGCAGGCATGGATTGAGCAAGTGACACATGAGGACTGTAGACTTCTTTTTGACTCTATGCCAAGCTGAATCCAGCAGGATTTGAAGAATAAAGGACTTCATATTAAACACTGATAGTTATTCATTTTCAATTTCATTGCATATATTTCACTGCAATATTTCTTGATATATACCTGTATACATACATATACATTATACACAGGGTGGAAGGAAAGTAACTACACTGTAGGCATTAAAAATAGTTAATAAAGTCCATATTTCTAATACAAATTTATTGAAACAAATTGTACATGTACTTTACAGTATACCCTAGGAAAATGAAAGCAAATCTTTAAATTTCAACATAGGCACTGGTCGCGTCAACCAGTTTTCTCATACGGCCGGGGATGGAATGTGCAGTCTTCTTAAGGAAGTAGTTTGTGATATTGCTAAGAACCTCCTGAATCCATGCCTTGAAGTCCTCCAGTGTGTGAGGCTTTGTCCTGTAGACCTCCTCATTTGCATATCCCATCAGGAAAAAAATCACATGGAGTGAGATCTAGACTTCTTGGAGGCCATTCATGAGGTCTGTGTCGTCCCAGCCACCCTGGAAATTCCTGTTTTAACCACTCATGCACAGTAAGTGCAAACAGGGGTGGTGCAAAATCCTGCATGAAAATAAAGTAAAGTTGCCAGTGCTATCCTATTTCCTAATTATTGCCTATTTAATTTTCACCCATCCTGGATATATATACACAGTACAGACCAAAAGTTTGGACACACCTTCTCATTCAAAGAGTTTGAATTTGTATTATGGCAAGAAAAAAGCAGCTAAGTAAAGAAAAACGAGTGGCCATCATTACTTTAAGAAAAATTGTCAGTCCGAAAAACTGGGAAAACTTTGAAAGTGTCCCCAAGTGCAGTCACAAAAACCATCAAGCGCTACAAAGAAACTGGCTCACATGCGGACCGGCCCAGGAAAGGAAGACCAAGAGTCGCCTCTGCTGTGGAGGATAAGTTCATCCGAGTCACCAGCCTCAGAAATCGCAGGTTAACAGCAGCTCAGATCAGAGAGCAGGTCAATGCCACACAGAGTTCTAGCAGCAGACACGTCTCTAGAACAACTGTTAAGAGGAGACTGTGTGAATCAGGCCTTCATGGTAGAATATCTGCTAGGAAACCACTGCTAAGGACAGGAAACAAGCAGAAGAGACTTGTTTGGGCTAAAGAACACAATAAAGAACAGAATAAAGAAAACTCTTTGAATGAGAAGGTGTGTCCAAACTTTTGGTCTCTACTGTGTATATTATATATTCATATATATGAGTTCAGTTTGTGGTAATACATCATGGTGAGGGGTTTCTTATTATTTTTTGCTGGCAAGAAACAATACACAGTAGCAGTGCACTGTGCCCTTAAAATGTAAAGCTTGTCTCTTCCATCCCTGATGCGTATTTTTACCCTGGCAGTATAAATTATCTGGTTTGCTTAGTTGAGATAGTGCTAATCTATTCCATTAAAAATGGATGAATTCCCTGATGCTGCAGCAGCCTCCAGTGCAGCTGCTCTGTCCTGTCTCATACATACTTATAGGAATACACTTGAATCTAAATGGCTGACCCTTTTTTCAGGCTTGGTGGTGGGTAATATTATCAAACCGTAACACACATGAATTCTGTATTCTGTATTCTGAATTCTGTACTCTTAAATACTGCAGGGTGAGTGTGCTATTAAATTCTGATCAGAACTAAATTTACGATGATATGCACACAAGAACAAATTGGCTTTGTACAAATGACTCAGACCAATCTAAACTATAAGGGTGCTAGAATGAAGTGTAAATAATTTTCACAATTTAATATTGATGTAATGACACGACAGAGAAACACACCTTTGTCCTTAGTCCTTTTGATTTCCTCTTGATTTTGCACATTTTGAACAGAAACTCACATAATTCACTTAAAAGATGGATCATTAATTTTGTAACATGGCATTTTTCGCTAAGTAAAATGTTATTTCATTTTAAGAATTTACTAAATATACAGTAGTATATACTTTATGCATTCACTCTCACCATCATAAAATGCTTCAAGAGGCTCACTATGAGGCACATCAAGACCCTGATATCTCCCTCACTGGAGCCACTTCTGTTTTCTTTGTCGTTCCAATGGCTCAATGGATGACACCTTTGCCACCACCCATGCTGTTAATATAGTTCATCACGACACTGTGCTGTTCATAGATTTCAGTTCTGTTCACGCATTCAGTATAATGTTTCCTCAGAAAGTGATAGGTCAATCACAGGGGATTTCGGAAGTGCTCAAAAAGAACCATTCTCTTCTAAATGTCGATGTGTGAAGATTGTCAGGAGCACCAGATTCCTTTATATTTACCAGTAGGATAACGTCAACTGCTCCCTTAACACCAGCCCCATAGGCAAGAAAGCCCAGCAATGTCTCCATCCTCACCACATTTTACAGAGCATCCGTAGCAGCTCTTTCACTGTCTGCTTTGGGATTTGTACCATATTGGCATAGACCCTGCAGCGGATCGTGAGGACATCTGACAAGATCACTGAGTCTGTCTTCCCTCTGACATAGACATTTACACCACATGCAGCATCTACAGTACAAAGCCACCAATATTGGGGATGACAACAAACTCTGACATGGTCAGACTGTGTTTTTCCTTCCACAAGCCATCAACATCAAGTACACACACACACACACACACACACACACACACACACACACACACACACACACACACACACACACACACACACACACACACACATATTAGAACAAAAAGTACCATATTAGAACAAAATATTGTGTAAGATGTATTATGAATGCATATTTGGATGCATATCTGTGCTGTTTTATGAAACAGCTTTGCTTTGCTTCAATATGCATTCTCCTTACTGTGTATTGTTGAAATGACAGTTAAAACAAACAAACAAACAATCAAACAAACAAGCAAGCAAGCAAGCAAGCAAACAAACAAACAAACAAACAAACAACCTTGACTTGATATATTTTATAGCCAAAGTTTTCTAGATACCTGACACCTGTCTTTGTATATCCTGTAGCTCTAAGATTTCTCTTTATTGGAACTAAGAGGCCCTAATCTGTTTAATAATAATAATAATAATAATAATAATAATAATAATAATAATAATTGTTACTTTATTAATTCCAAAGTTAAATTGTAGTGAGGGCCGTAAAGACATGGTTTGCCAAGACTTGAGTGGAGAACTTAAGTGGCCTTCAGACGAGTGAGCTCTCCTTAGCTGTTAATTCTTCTAAGAGGGCTTTCTATTACATTTTGATGTAAAAACATTTGATCCACTGTGACTCTGGCCTCGATCCCGTTGAAGGTGATCTGGAACGCCGACTTGTGCTCTAGGCTTCCTTGCTCAACACCAGTGCATGACCTAACCAATAATCTCATGGTTGAATGAATCTCTTAGAAGAATTAACAGCAAAGGAGAGCTAAATCAGGAAAGGGATATTCAGAAGCTCATATAGATGTGATGGTCAGGTATCCACAAACTTTTGACTATTTGGTGTATTAGGTTAAAAACTGATTAAATAAAAACACACACAATCAGTATTATGTATTGAAAATACGATACAATTCAATACAAGTATCTTGTCTGTTAAAGAGTTATGTCTTTATTTATTTATTTTTTTACATGTACTGTCCTCTGGTCTCACAGAGAGCGGGACTGCGCATGCGCGGCAGCGGTGCTCAGCTGCTTGAGCGCGAGCCGGGTGAAAATGGCAAAAAACAATTTTATATTCACGCAGTGCGTCTTGTATTTTTTGGCTTTCATCTTCGGGTTTATCGCGGTAGTGCCTCTTTCGGAAAATGCTGAGGACTTCGGAGGGAAATGCTTGCTGTTCACGCGGGGAATGTGGCAGAACGAGAACATCACGGTGTCCAAGCAGCGCTTCATGGTGGAGGAGTGGGGACCGCAGTCCTCCTGCAGCTTCATCACCTTCGTCGGCGTGGCCTCCCTCGTGCTGGCCGCTATTCAGGCCTGGAGACTGCTCTTCCTCATTTGCAAAGGTCACGACGAGTGAGTCCACTCACAATTCATGCTTTTCTTTATCTACTACTCTTAAAATATGAAGGGGTGCAAAGATGCAGCGAGGCTGTTACAGTAGTGATGGACGCTATAAACTCACAAAACACAAACAATGAAACGTCGCAATCGTAAAATGCATTACAGAATGTTAAAGTACACTGGTGAATACTTAGTTTTAATAAAACCAAACATTTTTGTTTGCTAGAATGTCTGTGTGTCTCTGCATACGTGTGTGTGTGTGTGTGTGTGCGCGCGCGCGCGCATGTGTACCGTGATTCATCAAAACACCCACAGGAACATCTGGAGCATGTACAGTATATGAGTGGTTAAGATGCTCACAGCACACAATAAAACATTTTGTTTTATAGAAGTATTTATGCATATTGTCGTGAAAGCCTTATTGCAAACGTCTATCATGAAATACTACTGAACGAGCAATGTATTGTACTTTTATAACTGATGCTTATCCATTTTCATAAAAAAGGTTGTGTAAGAGAGTAAAAAATAAATAAAGTAAATACATTGTTATTTACAGCATTTAAGCCAAAAAAGATGACACACTCTTATCAAGCATCTGCGAACATGATCATTATGCAGCTGATCAACACTGTTCACATGTATGTGTATGTGTATAGGTTATACAGTATGTCACAGCAGCAGGACAGCATCAGACTAATACTGTGCATCAGTGACCCTGCCAGAGAACTTAATGTTTTTATTGTTATTCATAATAACCAAATAAGTGAATAAGTCATTAAACACATGTGTTATTACATAAGTAGAAAATCTATTCATTATATATAAAATCAGTCTGGTGTATGTCCTGCAGCTTTCTAAACCTTTCCTTGATTTTCCACAGCTCTATATTTAATGCCTTCTTGAACCTGCTGATCAGCTTGTTCGTGGTATGTGCCGTGTTCCTGTCCAGCACCATAGTGACAGTGGGCTTTAACCTGTGGTGCGATGCTATTACTGAGGAGGGCAGCATGCCCAGCAGGTAAAACAGTGCATAAGGTTTAGTGCTGCAATTCAACATAATCATCTTAATTAATAATGAAATTTCATTGACAAAGCGTTTTGTAGGTGACTTGTTCAAGTATCCAACATCAAATCTCTTACATAATGTAACCAAGCGTAAGCTTTTATATCTGGACTGAATGTGGTATAGTACAGAAGCCAGTGGAGGCAGTGGAGGCAAGGTTTCTGGTTTTTGTTTTCAAGACAGTCCAGCAATGATAAGTACAAAGAAATGTTTTGTTTAAACTCTGGCAAGGTGTTTTAATTGGTTTCATTTGTATATTAATGAAGACTGAATGAAGAGACTGCCTTATTTCAAATAAAACATAAAGGTTTACAAGGCACTGAAACATGTGTGAGTTGCTCTCTGGTATTATTATCAGAATTAGAACTGGCCCTGTTCAGCAACAATGCCTTAAAGATTGATCATTTTTATAGAACACCACTGCAGAAATATGAATATTTCCTATCTTATGTAGTGTATATGAATGAATAAATGAATGCATTCTAAGGTAAAACTTTTTCAATTCTTTTCACATTATAGTTGTGAGGATTTACAGGACACTGATTTGGAGCTGGGGTTGGACAACTCTGCATACTATGACCAATTTGCTATTGCACAAGTAGGCTTGATCTGATCATTTTGTACATAATCAGTAGTACTGAATTTAGCTCTTTTATATAGCATATTACATAAAATATGGTGTATAAAACATTTATATTAATATTTTACATACCATACAGTATTAAGTGCCTCTTATTTGTTTGAATGCAAAATAAATGTCACTCTGTCCCCCTTTAGTTTGGACTGTGGGCTGCTTGGTTGACATGGTTGGGTATCACATTCATGGCCTTCCTGAAGGTCTACCATAACTACCGTCAGGAAGACCTGCTGGACAGCCTGATTCATGAGAAGGAGTTCCTGCTGGGCCGTTCCTCACGCCGCTGCTCAGATGTATTTGATAAGAAAAGTCCCATGATCTGATCTAGAAGCATAGAGTACAGTCCGATTATCTGAATGTGATGATTTGCTATGAGACTCAAAACTGACATGCACTGAAATGAATAGTATTTCAAGGTTCTTTAGCCATAGACGTGTTGGGCACATACTGTTATGTCAGCAGAGCTTCTTAACAGCCTGGCTATCATCTGTAGGCAGCCAGTGAAACTTAATTAATCATTGGCTTGTAAGTGTGAAAAGGTTCTATCTGCAAGTTTACTCCAAAAATCTTGAATTATTAATAATGATGATTTGAATCCTGAATTACTAATAATTTTTTTTGCACTCTTTGTTCAGTGCTATAATGGCAAGAAAAAATTTAAAAAGTGTAAAAGTGTAGGAAATTAAGTATTGTTTTAATATATTTGAAGTTGTTACTCCACAACACTTATGTGGCAAATAGAACCTTGGCTCTTTTTTGGTCCCAGTACATAGAGATTACCGCAGCCTTTACAGCTATACAGGGGCTGAAAATGTAAACCCTGTTTATGCTATAATAAGTAACACATTTTCAACAACTCTTTCATTTGCCATTATATATAATTGTAGTTTTACTCTTTTAACCTCAATGTTACATTTTGGTTACAATTATCTATAATATTATATTATGAATATATTATGAATATAATATTATGAATGATTAATTATGTTATAATTCTTGAATTCTGTAGTCTAAGTCTACATGTGAGGAACTCAGATATGAATTAGAAACAGTTTTTCAGTTAGTGTTTTCTATATCCAGTATATAATTTATTTCAGTTTACAGTAAGTTATTACCTGGGTTTTGTTCTTACCATTTCACTATTATCTATATGTACCGTATATGCGAATACAGCAAGTGTGATATATGTGAAGACATGTACAACCATATAGGCAGTTCAATATGAAAATATGTACTGCATTACTCTTGTATCTTTTAACAAAAGATCATTGTTGACTTCGTAATCATATAACATTTTGCAAATGAAACAAAATGGATATTGAAGCAAAAAAAAAAAAAAAAAGGGCATACATTTGCACATTGCGTAAGCTTTCAGTATTCCTTTCTTCATGTATTTGCCTCATGAATTTTAGCTGCATGCTGCAATAAAAGTGTGTCTGCATTTTCAGTATAATCAGTTTAAAAATAACCAAATAATTATTTTGTAACCTCAGTGGCACATTTTTATTCTTAATGTTTATTAATTTAGAAAACGCATGAATAATGAGTTTGATGATCTTTGCAACCTGGTAGACCTTCATGTCCCATATGAAACATAAAATTAAAAACATTCCATATTTAACAGTGCCTTTTTTTTTCTTTGGATGTTTGCAGTTTTGGCTGATTGAATATCATAACATCTATTGTCCACTTTTCTATTTTTCCAGATATTTAATTTAATATCTGGCCACTATAATCCCGGTGCTGTAGGTGATTTTATGTTATTGATGTAGCCAAGTGTAAAAATAAATAAATAAATCACCTATAATTTCAAATATGCAATAAAAATTAGGATTATACAGTGGCAGGAAAAAGTATGTGAACCTTTTGGAATATTATGGTTTACTGCATTATTTTGTCATAAAATGTGTTTTGGAGTCAAGGGTATTGATAATAATAACTAAAAATCTAATCTGTCATGTCTTTGTTGAACACATTCATTCGACATACAAAATAGTAGTGGAAATTATTGGAATTAATAACTTAATAAGCGCCCCCCCCCCTACCCCCCTTCCTTAACCAGGCACTTCCTATAGCTGTGGATTAGATCTACACATTATTCAAAAGGGATTTTAGCCAATTCTTCCTGGCAGAACTCCTATAGTTTTGTTATATTCTTTGGACGACCCATACACATATGGGTCTTTTCAAGTCCTTCCATGGCATTTCCATGGTTGAGGTCTGGGCTCTGACTTGGCCACTCCAAAAAGGTGGATTTTGTTTTTCTGAACAGATCATTCTGTTGTACACTTGCTCTGGCGTTTTGGGTCATTGTCCTGTTGGATCACCAAACTTCTACAGAGTTTCAGCTGACGTATAGTACAGACATTTTCACATTATCTGGAAGAATGTTTTGATACACTTGGGAATTCATCTTTCCCTCAATGACAAGAGAAAAAGCAGCAAAGCAGGCTCAAGTCATGATGATTTCATTATGAAATGCAATGTCCTTTTCATGTCAAATTTATTGCTGTGTGTTCTTTTACGACTAGTTAAATCTTAGTTTCATCAGTCCACAAAACATTGCAACGTTCTTCTTAGTAAGCAGCGGCTTCCTTCGTGGTGTCCTGACATGGACACCCTACTGTACTAGTTCAATGTTTTACATACTGTAGACTCATGAACGCAGATGTTAGCCAGTTTCAATGATGCCTTCAAATCTTTGGCTGTCACTCGGGGTTGTTTCATTGATGAGCCTTCATTGGCACCCACTTTTTGGTAGAGTTGCCACAGTCCCAAAGTGTCTCGATTTGCCGTAGAAATTTGTAAAAGTCTTTGAAATCACTTTGCAAATTTGAAATTTTTAAATCACTTTGTATTCAGTTTTATATAATAATCAATAATTCTTGATCATAGATCCTCTGAAAGCTCTTTTGGGTGAAACATGGCTCACATTAGCGTATTCTTCTTATGCGGAGCAAATTTAAAAGGTTTTATCTGTCAAAATAGCTGTAGTCCACACCTCCAAACTCATTTTCTTAACAAGACTCCAGGTATACAGGAACAACACCTGGCTCCAAATAGCTCAAGGGTTCATATAGTTTTTCCACTTACACTGTACGGTTTTATGTTTTTTTTTTTTTCAATAAAGACATGGAAGATCAGATTGTTGTTTGTGTTATTATTTTAGGCACATTATATTTGTCATTATATTATGTCTTGTCTCTTGACTTAGATGAAGATCAGACCACATTTTATGAAAAGTTAATGCAGAAAACCATGAAATTCTAAAAGGTTCACACATTTTTTCATGCCACTGTATCTAAATTTAGATTTTTTTTCTTATACTGTATGTCCTTGATATAATTAATTATTCAATGACATGAATAATGAACAAAGTGTTTTATTAACGTGTTACACTGCTGCAAGCCACTAAAGCTGCTTCAGTGTGCCTTGGTATCAATCCTCCAAGTCTCTTGAACTGGACTAGGAGAATGCACGTCATTCTCCCAGAAATAAACCTTCAACTAGTGTTTCAGTGATGGTGTTGGAGAGTGCTATCTACCATGCTGTCTAAAATCTCCCAGAAGTATTTAAAGTACAATATATATTTATAGGTACCATTAGGTTAATAATTAATTAATAGTTAATAAGTACTGTAAATGGAAGAACCAATGATTAAGCCTCAATGGATCTTTTAGCTGGATACACACCCAATGATAAGGTTTGAATAATAATGTGATTAATAATGTAAATGTGACTATAAATACTGGACTAGTATTTACGTCCAGTATTTATTATTTAAAGTTTTTTGTCCAGTTTTTTGTCAAATTATATTATTTGTCCTGTATTTAGCATTTATTACTAGTATTTATTTTAAATGTAAAATGAGTGGCAGTGTTTAAAATGTTCTCATTTCCCATGAATATTTTTTCATTCATTAATTTAAAACTTTAAATGCAGCTTAATTCCCCTGCAATGAAAGGACATCCAATCCAGGTTGTATTGCTGCCCACACCCAGTATTCCCGGAATAGGATTTGGGTCATGAACTGGCTACTAAAATGAGTGAGTGAGTAAATAAAACATGCAGACAATAAAAAGTGGCAGCATACATCATCTCTCTGGTTTGCAATATTGTTTATTCAATGGCTTTCATTGATGACCTGTTACAGTGTGATTTAAACTGAGAGAAAGGAGAGAACCTTAAAAAGGCACTTCTATTACAAATTGTCTCAAACAGGGTCACTGATAAAAAGTTGAGAGGAAACACACCCAACCAAATCAAACCCGAACATAAAGAGAGCCTGTGCTCTGTCTGATGAGACTTTATTGCTTTATAGCAAATAAAGTACCATATCATATATATTTAATTCCCTTTTTAAGTGAACATTGCTTTATATTGCCTTACAGATTTGGAATTCAAGTACAAACCAGCTGGTCAAATTTTTCTTTTCAAACAACAGTTCACATATACAGTTTTAAGCGGTGCTATACAATGGACAATCATGCGCTGTATATTGTTTATCTTTTAATGCATTATTATGTACAAAGATACAGTATACGTAGTGTAATTATTCTTTAAAAAGAAGTTCAGAAATGTTATTTGACTTTGACTGCCCTTTGTTTCCTCACAAAATCTCACAGTGGTTGTATTTTCCCTATATCACAGTAAGTAATGCATTTGTAGAACTCAGGCTGTAGCAGTACAATTAGCTACATGAATAAGAGTAAAAACACAAAACACATCTGGTGTCCAGCACTAATCTGTATTAGGGACTTTTATGTCCAAAATTGGTAAATGACTGATAAAAATTATGGTGAGGTGCAGTTAGTGTGTTAAAAGCAAATGGTTATAGATAAAAAATATTTTAAAATAAAAAAGCAGTTATTAAAAAGGAATTATGTCTGATACATACGTAATACACACTGATAATATTGGGTATGTATTTGTATAATCCCTTATAATGAGTGCATTTTAATATTTAGAATATAACTTTTGTAAAATATATTTATCCTATATGAATTTTTTTTTATCTACGCCAAATAATATGAATGCAAGTACCGAAACCGTTCATTAATTACCAATGTCGCATTATCCACTATATTGATGCAGTAATTTACAAATATAAAACATTTTACCTGCTCCATTCCTTTCAAAATACAGCACATCTCATTCAGTAATAATATTATTGGCATATACAGTATAACCATCACATGAAAAACCTTTTATTGCTTAAACAGTTTGTACTGAATGCCTATTTATATCTGTTAGATTTAGGTGGAAATATACCACTGGCTTTAAAAGTTTGAAAATTTGTTTCAAACATAACGTAAAACATAATTAAAATCACATAACTAAAATGAACAAAAATTAAATAATCATATTACTCTAGGAAATAGTAGATAGAAAAAAATTATAAAAAATAGACAAATAAATAGAAGTATAATATATATTCATACCCACTAGTTGGTTCTTGGAAAAATAAACACAGGTGACACAAACATAGAAATAATTCAAGTCTACTAATCTTGAATTTTTGTAAACTAAAAAATTCCTTGCCCTTTGAACTATGAAGTAAATCTGACTTGGCAGAAAACATGGCTGGCTACATTGTGAAACGTTCTTGTTTTTTTTGTAAATGTTAAAGATGGAAATATTGTGCTTAACTTTACACCATATAAGTTATACTGAGTGTTGACTGTCATTCATGATTCTGTGTACATTTACATACAATGTGCACAAAAATATGGGTTACTTAAGTGACATTAGTTATTAATATTTTCTATTTACATGTGTAATTACTCAAAGCATATAGGATTAACAGTGAAATAACGAATGCTCTTTTACATTTCAGATATACTAATATGACATTATGGAGAAGCAAAAGTGCAGCTGTGTGTTTGAGTGTGACTTTCAACTCTGTATACTGATTTAAAGAAGATTAAATCTGAATCTATTTTCAGTATATTAAGCATTTGTTTGATGATTCCTTGTTTAGTTGGTAACAAAAATAATCAGAACAGAATCATCTTCAAACCACAACTGCAATAAGGACAGATATATTTGAAATGTACTTGTCTCTGAGATTGTGAGTCATAAAGGGCATAAGAATGCCATCGGTGGATGGCGTGCAAAAGTTAACTGTTTTTCATCAGTGGATTGTGAAGGCATGTTCTGTTCATGGGTGCGGACCAACACATAAAGGCTCTTACAGTAAACTTCCATGAAACCATGATTCTCAGCGTTGTCTTTTTTGTGTTGCTGTCCAGCTTTACTGTACTCATGGGAGGATGGATAAAGACTATCAATGCCACTGGTAGTTTGTTATGGTCATTGCATGGTCAGCCAGATCCAGCAACCCCACAGGATTTGTTTAAACCGCAGTAGATAGACAGCGAGTGCTGCCTGTAGTTCCTCACAGGCGCGATGGGGTCGTCGGCGGTGTGTGCAGTACAGCGCTAAACCCAATGCTGAGAGCAGCAGGAACAGACAGGTAAGCAGGGCCAGGTGGGGACGGCTCTGTGACGAGTCATACCCTGCAGATTACAGAGTTCACAGATGTAAGGAGCAACAGGTAAAACTCTATCTACAGTAGCTCTAGCTATTTAACTGCTAAAAGGGGGTACAGAGTGCAAGATTTTGCATACCCTTTCTCTGGCATTTAATGTGTTTTAGCATTTTCTGATTTTTCCTTGTTATTACAAGCTAGAAAGGTTTGATGGCCATATTATTATTATTATTATTATTATTATTATTATTATTATTATTATTATTATTATTATTATTATTATTGTTATTGTTATTATTATTATTTCTACTACTACTACTACTAATTATTATTATTATAATGCCCATTTGCACCTCTGTTTGAAGAGCAGATGGGACAGTGGAGACAGTGAAAATGTTTTATTTTCAAAAATATCATGGCAAAAGATAGTAAGGTAAGTACAATAAAGAAATAATAAAGAAAAATGACCAAAGCAAAAAAGAAAAATAAAGAAATAAAAACTGCAGGGACATCTCCAAAATTACTGTGGGGAACTTGATAGTAGACATAGTATACATATACACACAGGTAAATGAGGCTTAACAAGAGTTAGCTCAGATAGTGCTTGGGGAAGAGGGTGTTGGGAGCATACTGTAGGAAAAAATAAGAGTACATTGTATTAGGCAAATCTTCTCTTTTCATCTATAACTAAAAGAGTAAAGACTTTTGCATTTAAGGTAGGCATTTTGAAATAGTAAGGAAACACTAATTTAGCATTTTTTACAAACACTGGTGAGCTTTCACATTCATGCAATTACTGTATCTAATCAGCCAATCATGTGGCAGCAGTACAATACATAAAATCATGCAATAAAATCATGCAGATACCAGCCACAGCTTCAGGTATTGTTTATATCAGCCATCACAATAGGGAAAATATGATCTTAAAAAATTTGCTGCCAACCGGGCTGGGTGGAGAGTTGGTTTGAGAAAAAAATATGGTCCTGATCTAATGAATTTTGATTATACAAGGACGGTCAGAATTTAACAACAGCATGAAGGACCCTAGGTCAACAGTCCATGCTGATGAAGGTGGTGTAATGATGGGTGAAACACTTACGTGGCACACTTATGGCCAATTAATTAATATTAATATTAATATTAATCAATCATCTCTTGAATGCCATAATATCTGAGTATTGTTGCTTAATATGTGCATCCCTTTATGGCCTCAATTTACCATCTTCTAATAAGTACTTCCAGTATGATAATGAAAATTACAATTAGTTCAGCGTTTTTCAGTGGTCTTCCCAGTCACCAGATCTTAGTCAAAAAGAACACCTTTGGGTTGGAAGATTTTGAGTATGAAAGAAATGTTACCCACCTACCCACTATTAGTATAGCATTCCTATTCAAATGACAGTGAGTATCAATTTCATTCAGTAAAGCAAACAAATCAAAGAGGCATGCTTCGATCTATGAATTAAATTATATGAATGTTAAAGATGCATGCTGTGCACGGGATTTCTCAGTTGCAGTGAATCATACTTTTCTGTTTTGTGTTTCACATCAAAACTTATAGGGTTCAAACAAAACTGCATCCCTTTACATGCCATCAAGTTCACACCAGATGAGGTCACACACCATGTGCACTACTGTTTCTTACACAATACTGTACACTTACCTCCCAGACAGTCATAATAAGGAATGTCTGTGAATCCGAAATAATGAAAGAGAACTTTAGACTTCCATTAGATGTAATTATTAGATTCTCTAGGCTTGGAAAAACATGCCTGAAGACAATAACAGCTGGTAGAACAATATTCATTAGCCACAGTTTAGTCAGGTTTCCATTTAAACTGAATTCCCCCGTAAAAAATATTCCTTATATTTTCCCTAGGAGAAACAGCTAACACATTAAACATGATTATATACCGTCATAAAAAAACAGAATAGACTACAAAGTATCTCATTTGCATGTCTAATTCATTATGTTTGTAAATCAGTTGGACATGTAAGTGTGCTGTTGAACCTGATCAAGTCATTAACTTCAGTCCCACAGGCGAAGATCTGTCACAACTCTTTAATTTACTTCACTCATTGTCTTCAAGTACTTGCCCTTAATGATACAGCTCTCACTTCAGGGTGACCTGCAAGTCTTCAGTCTCTTACCATGAACAGTAATCTCTGGCTCGCTGAAACGCACATGCCTCTCTGTTTTCCTCCGCTGAGACGAGAAGGGCGCGTTGCTCCTCTTTAGGATGGAGGTGGGGATCTTACAGTTGATAACCTGTAGCCATGGATATGAAAATAGTTTGTTCTTGGCGCAAAAGCATATTAGGCAATTTACTCTTTTAATAACCAGCAGAGCGACTCATAAATATCAGTACCTTTGGTTTTGGAGTGTCTGATGGAGGATGTAGGTCTTTTCTGTGCCAGAGGTCCGAATCTTTATCACTGAGAGTGAAACTGTTGAGGGTATTGTTGTAGGACTCAGGGACAGAGGATGTTTTCGACAGAGCTGACACACACTGACCCAATGAGGCTGTGACATGAGCAGATCGTTTTAACGTCTTGTGCTTTCAGGCGATAATTAATATCACTAAACATACAGTAAACATTTTCTAAGCAAAGGCTTTATAAAATGTTTTCATTTTACATTTTATTGCTGCATTCACATGATGTGCAAAAAGCTGGTGTTTATCAAAAGTATTTCACAGCAGTTAGATCATCATCCAATAGTAACATGACTATCACAGGGGAAACTCTCATTAACAGTCAATATGATTGTAACTTTATGTCAAAAAAAAAAGTGTAAATAATAAGGAATTTGTAACTGTTTTATAGTTTTACTAAAATCAAAAAAAGTTCACCATGGCACACCTAATTTTATAAAAAAGTTTGTAATTAATTTTCTTTGTAAGTATAAACACACATGTATACTCAATATACACTCATTTTTCAGCAGACTCTACAGTATTCTGCACCTGTATTAAGATGCTGAGCCATGCAGATGACATGTTGCACTAAAAGCATTTTCTCTAAACAGCATGACTCAGTAGCTGAGATAAACATAAGGGATATATTTTTTTATAACCATGTGGAACAGCATCTGGCATGCCTCCCAGCATAGCAGAAATAAAGGAGGCGTCACAGCTCTTACCCTAATCGCCAGAAAGCTAAAGAAACAGTATGACCTATAATAAAATAATAAAAAAGAGAAAAAGACCTGTTCCGAATGCGGTAGGAATTGTCTGTTTAATGACTAACTAATACGTACAATTAAGTAATAGAAAATAAATCCTGTTATCGACTCTAAATACATTTAAAAGAAACAATTAGAAGCTATTTTTTGTATTTGGTAATATTCTTATATTTTTTGTATATACTGTATCATTATTATACTGTATTTTTGAAATGATAATAAACTGGCATTATGCAACTGGAATTGAATTCTCAACTGAACAGTTATTTTAGTGTAATTGTTCATTAATTTCTTCCTGCAGCGTAATGTACCTGAGTATTCATTCTTGCCAATCTCAGCATACACCGTGCCCAGTAGCTCCAGGCTCCTGGCTGTGATGGGGTGATCATTACCAAATGCTCGTTGGTGTATTTTTGTGGCCTAAAACAAGCAAAGATAATATGAGTGGTCTATAACAATACAATGAAATCATGATTTATTTATCAACATTTTTTTTATGGGACTACGACATACATACCTTGCCACTGTATTCTAAAGCAAGATGTGGTCTGAAAAGAAAATAACTTTTTGTTCAAACAAATAAGGAAAATCATAAAGATCCCCAGAGCATTAAAAAATATATTAGTTATATATTCATATAAATTATATATTAACTATTTACAGTATGTACTTATAGTATATTACATAGGGCTGTGCATATACATAGTGAATACTTATTGTATTAGAAGACATAAAGTAATACAAGGGCAGTCAACATACAAGAAGTAGCAGTTTGGTATACATTTTTCTACTTTACTTGAAACTACAATGCATAAGGTTTTATTTAAAATGAAAGCCTGACTACATAGGCAGGAGGAATAAAACTTTATTATATGATTCCTGCGCTGCTGTGAGTCTCCCTGACAGATGTTATCGTAATGCACAGCCTGTGCTGTGTCAGCGATGTCAGGGCAGATTTAGCAAGAGTTATGTGTGCATTAGGCAAGTAGTAATACTTGGTAACAGACTAAATTCATCAGCTAGTCAGTGTAGAGAGAAAAAGAGTGTAAAAAATGTATGTGAAATAAAAATGGATTCAGATGTAATGAGATTTTTGGTTTTCTTTGTTAAACTGGTAAAGCATTTATTCAAAGACTTTAAGCTGTTTTAGCAAGAAAACACACTGAAAACTGAACATTTTTGTGTACTGTATTTCAATTGCACAAATTGTACATGAATTGAGTGAATTCTTCTGTGAAAATATGTAAAGTATTCTGTGCTCTTTTGTCTACTTCATGTGAACGTAACCTTAGTGAAAAACGCCTCCAGCATTAAAATGCCTCTGGCTTTGCTCTTAGCTGTGACATATTGCTGATAGCTACAGTCTGCTGTAGTGAGGAAATTACAATGGTGGACTCCTGGGTGGAGCTGAGCACCAAGCACCAAGCTACAGGAGGTTCTGTGCAAATTACTCCTTTTTTATAATGCCGTAAAAAAAAAAGGAAAATCTACACAGCATTTTCAAGCACAGGTTTTCAAGAGATGTTTCTTTCTCATATATACTTGTGTTTGCATTCAAAAATGCAATATCTTTAATATTATTAATAAAAAATAATACTACGTTCAAACATGTAATATCTTTTCTTTACCTTTATAAACATAATCCTTCAGATTCTTCAGTTCTACATGGTCTTTTCATCTTTGTTGATAAAAAAAGAAGTGATTATTTGCTAAAGACCTTCCTTCAGCTCAGGGCTCAGATCCATCTTCCTACTGTATTGTCATTTTCATTTTGTGAACTAGAGCATTATATTGCAAACCTGCAGGATGCCTGAGCTGAAACCCAGGCACAGAAATGCTTTTCTCTGTGCTATAAACACTAAACTGTTTTACCTACTTCTCCATCTTGGAGTATTGGAGTATTTCTGTGGAAATTAAGAAATAATTCTCTTTCTCTCTCTTTTTTTATTTTTTTTATTTTTTACAGTTGAAATGTTCTGACAGATATTCCCAAAAGTTCTGTGTTATGTGTGTATTAAACATTTCACATCAAATAGTTTCTTGAAAGAGGGACAATTTTGCATCAGTACTGAAGCACAAGACCAGACCTATTCCAACTGACTGTGACTAAATTTCAGTGAGAATAATGTTCCTAGCAGTAAACTGTATCGCATGCCCAAGCAAGCTACTATAAATCTTCGAGCCAGTAAATTTGAAAAATAGTTCAAACTTACCAGAGAATCTCTGTAAAAGATTTTAAGACAACTTCAAAAGACTATTATATCAAGATTGCTAACAACGAACCTAATGTTACTTGATATCTTAGTTGTGTTTTAACGTTTATATAAAAAGGGGTTGAGGATTGAGGGTTGTGTTGTGAAATCACCTCTCACATCCACACACAATAGACCGGTTGCTATGGAACAAAAACTTTTGTTCCCTTGTTTTGTTTGTCACCAATGTGTGTGGGAAATGCCTGATATCCCAAATAAGTGGATTAAAAAGGGATATTCCCAGTCCCTGAATGCTGGCTGACTAGGAAATGCACTTCTGCAAACAGGCATCCAGGGACAGTCTATTTATAGCTCCAGCATGTTTAGAAATTGTGATTCATTATGAGTTTCCTCAGATCTTGACCCTAGTGCATGATCTGAGATGTATTTTAGCTGAAACATTAACAGAAACCTTTGGGACACCTCTAAGAGAGGAAATATACTAGTCAGTAAAGCAATGTCCTGAGAGGATTTTTTCACAAACCCGCCTATATAGTAAACATGTTACTAGAGGATTCCTGTAGGGGGCACACCGGAGAATTTAGAAAGAAAATAAATAAACATGGCTACGCTTGAGAAGCCTAGTTTGCAAGTTTGTTCGAAATTTAAGAAAGTACTCATCTTCTGTTAACAGTTTTTGACGTGTTAGCAAGTTTTGTCACTGGGCCTGGTCTCTAGGTAGTGAATATGGTTTGGGACAAAGCCCTGAATTCTCACTGAATATACAATACTTGGAAGTCAAAGTTATGAGATTAATCAGCAAAATAGCCATTGCTTTTACACGTATTTAAGGCAAAACATAAAATGGCAGGCGGCTCATATATTGTTCAAAAACAGTTTCGGTTAAAAACAAAAACTATGTACACCAGCAATTATTTGATGCTGAATTACTTTGGATGCAATTTACACTAAACATCCAATACTATTTTAATATATCTACAGTATGTGAACAGTTCTCTTATGGTGATCTTATACCTGAATTCATCTTTAATTTAATTTCATTATTTCTACTGAGGTATGACTGTTACACACATAACAGGCAGCATTGAGACTTAACAATACTCAATACTTCAACGGCACTGCATCAAAGTCTGTCTAATAGTGCTGATACAAGATTTTTACACCTCACTTTTCCTCCGCATTTCAAAAATGCTCAGCACAATTCAACAGTTCTGGATTTTGCTAATCGAAAATCACATTCTTTTTATGTGAGACAGGTTTAAAGCAGTTTATATTACAATGTACCAAACTTTGATGTAATGTATCTAGTCTGTATCTGTACAGTATGTGCATACAGTAGTATATAATTATAAGTCAAAAGCAAGTCATGGGCTATAGTTACATAGACAGAAAAATGACTAAAAATAGCACTGTAGTAGTTTATTTATAAAGGTTACATCTAATCCATGTCGGAAACTCGGCTCTCTGATCTGGCACTCTTACTTACAAAGAGCTTTTTTTTAAAAGTACAACAACAAGGATATGTACTATCGGGTATGTTATGTATGTTGTTCTATTTCAGTGCGTGTGGTGCAACAAATCCAGCCACACATGCGCTGTAATTCCAGCTAAGGGCTCTAATAGAGGCTTTCCAGATTGCAGATTTTATAGATGTTTATATTGTTGTACCTTCAAGTCTTTGCATGTTTTATAAGTCACTTTGGATAACAGTGTCTACTTAGTGACTAAGTAATGCTAGCCCACACATACATTGACCTTTCGTCTACATGCAAATTGATTTTTAGGTCCTTGAAATGGATCTTGTAGAACATCCTTTTAAGCTGAAGATAATCAGGAACTCAGTGATTAATGTTAAAGTGTAGATTTTTGGTCTGTAAGAAAGTGCATTTTTTGATATCAGAGTGTGACATATCAAGTAATTACTTTTTTATGTTCCTGATTGGTAAATGTGGCTTTATGTTAAAGGTTACGTTCCCTCCTGGTAGATATTTTTCTATTTTCATGTGGACGAAAATGTTTTTTAAGAACAATAGAGAAAATCCATTGTTTTAAAAAAAGTGTCCTTGTGAATGCAGGGTGACTAGCACTGTCCCAGCCATTTGATACTCTGATTTCTATTACTTGGGGTTTGGTTTCCTTAATGGGACTTTCTGTCTTAGAATACAAACCTTATTAAGAAGATGCATCATCTACTTTATAGTGCAGCGTTAGAGCCCACAAATTCTGCAGAAGACCTTTACATTTGCTTATGATTATAGTGCATGCTCTTTCTGTACAAAGCTGATTCATGAGTTTAAGGTTATTGCTTAACCCTAGTCCGGTTTTACTTTGTAATTGGTTGGTGTCTGTTTGCTTGGTCTTGGACTGTTCATATAGGAACAGGTGATGGGCAGTTACACAGCACAGCTCTCAGAAGAGACTGCTCTCAGCAAGGGCAGCACTGCATGCCATCATTGCACTAAAAGATTCAAGAGGCCTGTTTTTTCCTGCGGAGGTGAGCTATTTAAAGCGGATGTGTATATATGAGGATGGTTTTAACAGTTATACAGATGTTAGTGATGAGCTACACCTGACACAGACATCCTTATCTATTTTTAACTTACTTATTGAAATTCAGATACAAATTGGCACAAAACTGCAGGTGCTGGATGGACACTAACTTCATACTAGCTGACAGAATGGCTGGAATTAACATACAGCTGCAGTAACAAAAATGTTAAGTTATAACTTGTTTTTTTGTGGAGTTTTTTGATGAAAACAACTCATGCTTCTGCTGACTGAAAACAAATGTACTTGCTTTTTCCCTGGGCATGGGTGAGCTGAATCACTGCTCTTTCCTGCTGTACTTCTGTTACCTGACCCACTATACCCAAACTGAGATTAAAAGATTACCAACATCTATCCTGGTGTTCCCAGAAACATAATCTTACTTGGACAATGAGAAATTAAGTGGTAAAGTTACAAGAAAAAAAGTCAATCTAATTAATCAGCAACAAATAGCATCCTTTGCAAAATAATATTAAAAGTTACAATCGGGTTAAAGTGTAATCTATCTGTGATCAATGGCCATAAGCCAGGATTCCTGTGTGCATGTGTAAAGAGTGCAGTGGCCATAAAATGTGTCCTTGGTCATGTTAATACCTTTAAGGAAACAGGACACCGATGTGAGGCTGCCCTAGTAACACCTGAAGCCTGGGAAGTCACATAACACTAGTCACTTTCCTGGCGTTTTATTGGTTGGTGCATTTGTCATTCTGTCTTATCATCCATTGTACACATCTTATACAAGTATATATAGACAGTCATGTGTGTACATGAGGGCTGGTGTAGGTACAGTACTCACAACAACTGTCACAAAGCTGTCAATCAAACTATGTATGATGTAATCCGCCTAGGTGCACTTATAGTAACTTTATGGTATAATATACAATAAAACACTCATGTAGTGATATAGAACTAATAGAGCAATATACTGTACATGCCCATATCCTTGGGTAAATACTTTATTTTAATATACACTGCAAGTTAAGGTTTCAATAATCTTCACTACAGGTCAAACAACATGATCTAGAGCAACAATTCAATAAGGAAACCTAAATCTTTGTGAAACTTATTAACTGTTTTTTCTCTCAACTCCTAATGTACTCTAAATGAGTGCTTTATTAAAGCCATTTAGAGGCTGAAAACGATAGAGAAAGACAAACGTTTACTAGATTCTAGTACTCTACACTAATACACATAAGAATAAATTCTACCAAATTATTATTATAATTATAATTATTATTATTCAGAAGGCTATGAGAAAGCTAATTTACAAATTAGCTTTCTCATAGCCTTCTGAACCAGACACATTATTATACAATTGTACATTATTAACATTCACTGTTAATAGATTTCGACTCATATATTGCATTTTAAATTGAATTTGAAGGCTCTTGAATGAAATTCTTTGATTTCTATCGAAATATAAACAAAGCAGTGCTTCAAATAATACAATCAGAAATTCTGTCAAAATCTTGTAGCATATTTAACCTTGGCAACCTACAGTATCTTTTATTTGTTTATACCCATCCCGCTGAATGATTGAAAGTTCTCTAGCAGTGATAATTTAAAAGAAAAAGATTTTTTACCTTTTACTCATGATGCAAATTTGAGCCAGTCTCTCAAGATCCTGGGCCTGCAAGGCCTGCTCTGACAACTCCTCTTGGGAGAGCCATGCTGAAGAACCCTGTGAACTGTCCTCCTGAGAGCCTACTACACAAACATACACTGAGTTAGAAAACCAAGGACAATATGCCACATGAGCCGTGATCCAAAGACACACTGCACAAGCACAAAGGGAACTGGCTTACGTAGAAAGAGAGAGAGAGAGAGAGAGAGAGAGAGAGAGAGAGAGAGCGAGAGCGAGGAAGGGCAGGACACCTGATTTCACCACACCCAGATATTCAAATGTTCTTAAGCACACACAGTCACACACTATAGCAAATACTACATTAACCACTATCATAAGGAAAATGAGAGGAAAAGAAATCGATAAAAAAAGGGCATAACATAAAATTACGGTTGGTTGATGAAAAACAAAAGTTAAATAATCTACAATAAATGCATAATATATACAGAATACTTTATGCACAACATAATTGTCTTGTTTTCTGCTGTTTTTTCAAAATGCAGACGGATAACGCAGTATACTGTATACTTTTACATATTTCTGAACAGTTAACACTATGAAATAGCCATAAAGGTTTTAAAATAATAACTATAAATGAACGATAAAATTTGCCAAATGGAGTGAGTTGTCAAACTAGAGATCTAGAAACGGCAGGTTTCTATAAATATGAGGCTAACAGTCTTAAACTTGTCAGTACTGACTGGAGTCTGGTTGAGCAACACAGCAGCAGTCCTGTCTACAGGGAGGAAGTCACGGCAGTGCAATTCACAAGTGCTGAGTCAGACTTCAGCATTTCCCAGACTCTAGCCGCTCTTTAATGAAATAACAGATAGACTAGCCATTTATCTGTCTGAAGTGAAGCGCTTCCATACTGAGCTCACATGTCAGCTGTGTGCTGCTTCAGCAGCATTAGACAACCAGTATAACACCATGCAGACATGCATCAGGCGCGGAGACAAATGGCCCTCCTTGTGCTGTGCTGTAAATAAAGATGTACATGGGCTAACTGTACTGGTGTACTCCAATGGGAGTTAAACCTTCGCTTGCTTCTAGTCAAGTGAGCATACTGTAGCAATGACAAGTGTAGCAATAACAAGAATTAATTCTTGTGCCATTCTGGCAAACGTATGCTCCTCAAAACCATAACAGCCTCAGCAGACAACCTCTCCATAAGTTCTTCTTCATGTTCCTAAGGTATCAATACTGTACTACATTCGACGTGAGCTTAAACCGTAATAATACATGACCCCTATAAACAAAGTGAACTATAATGGAGCTTGAACAGAAGTAACCAGGAGCTACAGTAGATAAATCATAAAGCAGACTTGCCTGTGCTTCCCTGTAGAGCGGTGAGTTCGATCAATGCCACCTCATAGAACATCTTCTCTGCTTGAATGAACTGCAGTGCTTTCTCATCTGTTTTATGAGTCAAGAAGCAGACTTGCTTATCATCAAGATTGCTGTGTTGCTATGACATAGGGCCAGGAACTTATAATCAATTTAAATGTGGAAAAATACTACGTAACCTGTATTGCTTCAATGGAATATGAAGCAACGGAGGTGCAGTTTTATCTTAAGCTTTTCTGCACCTCACTGAGACTTGTGATTGGGTAGTGTTGTCTGAACCGGTCATGCCCTCTCCATAGAAAGACATAAAACATGGGCAAAAACTATTAATAGACATGGATTTTAAAGAGTATTTGCATGCACAAAGGAATGCATAAGGGGGAAAAAAACAAATCTCTTTGTAAGATGATAGTGTTTGTGCTTGACAAGGGAAATATAGTTTAATAGATATGAATAGCCCGCTACACAATAGGTTTCTATTGCTAGACATACTTCTATTTTTATGACGTTATTAATATAAATTATAACTCTGATACCACAAAAACACTAATATATAAGATAATAATATCTGACATTGTAATCTGTAAAACTTCACAGCAGTGTTATTCATAGAGATTTATACTGTAGTGCCAAGTAAAAATTATTCCAGGTAGCTTGACAGTGTATCAGACTGGAAAAAGTTGGCAGGAGGATAATTACAGCATCTGATGCCAGGGTAACACATTTAGACATCTGAGTCACAGGCAGACATTCAGAGCTAAACAACACCCAGCACTGATGCCATGGCATGCTGGCAGGTACCAGCTGTCCTAAAATTAGGAATTTTATTACCCTGTGTTTAATCTAATATGTGACTCAACATTAGAGATCATTTGTGTTGTTCCTGCTGAAGTACTAATATGAACTGAGCTTTTTTTTTTTTTGGATTATGACACTGTAACTTCCCTCGAGTTCTTAATATTACAGTGGATCAAAGGCCATCTCATGTGAACGCTGATTAAATGTGCCTTAAATATTGTGCTTTGAATGAATCTCCCTGATCTACTGTAGAGATTTGGCTGAGGAACAGCATGGTGTCTTAGTGGTCAGCACTGATGTCTTGCACGTCCTGGGTTGGGGTTCGATTCTCGCCTCAGGATCTGTGCAAGGAGTTTGCATGTTCACCCCATGCCTGGTGGGTTTCCTCCGGGTACCTCCCACATTGCAAATGAATGCAGATTAGGCTAATTGTCATTCCCAAATTGCCCATAGTGTCTGAATGCGCATGTCACTGTTGACTGGAGGTCCCATCATGGACATAAAACGGGAATAAATACAGTACAATGGTCACCACTGGCCTCCACGGTCCCTAGTTGGATACAGAGGTTCCTACTGTACATGGATGGATGGATGGATGGAATATCACATTAATATTTATCAATTTGAATAAAACCATTACATAGACAGAAAAATAAATGCGTCTGTAATAGCATTGATTACTCGATTATATCTGGGTCAAATCAGACTTTAATTAGCTTTTATGTCAAATCAGAGTTTAATTGCGCACAGTGAGATGAAACGCTTCCTAAAAATGTACAGTTAGTCATATGGATAGTGAACTGATAAGGATCTAGCCATCAACTATTTTTGCACAATATGTAGTTGCTGTTATTTGCACAAAATCTTTTTCTTTGCTTCTACTTCAACAAGAAATGTTTACCCTTTTCACCGGTCATCTCATGCACAATTTATTTGCACTACCTCAACTCAGAATATGATCACAGAATATTGCCTTGTGTCATGTTGTTGCTCGTTTGCGCATTTGCACAAGCATTTTACTTTGTAACTTTTTATTTCACTTTTATTTCACTGTGTACTGCTCAAACGTTTTAACAATAACAGCCAACTTGACTTGACTTAAATTGATTTGATTGCACTGGATGCAAAGGTTGCCTCCGGTTTTTGTTCACAGATTAATAACTTGGAAAGTGAAATCTCCCTCTTACAGTAAATGCCATTTTGTATGCACGGCTACATACAGACATAACATGCAATTTTTATTCTTTTTAGATCTGATATAGTTTTCTCTGGATTATGAGGAAATGGAAATGCAATGAAGTTTGCAAATCCTCTTTGAAGAGAATAAAAAACACTTTAATCAAATCATAGGAGTGATAAAGTGACAGCTACAGGCTCACACTTGTGTACACTCCAGACCACAAGAAGGGTTTTATTTCCTACAAGAGTGCTCAGAATGATTTATTGATTTAAACTAAACTTTAAGAATTATTTGTAGTGTTGTTGTACACGAAGGCGTGAGCAGGGTTAAATGCTCGGGGCCTTTATTTCATCATAGTGGATAAGGAGACACCCAGAGGAACGCTTCATCTGCAACCTTCCCAGAAAAGGATACAATTCTTCTCATCGATGAAGAGTTCAGCAATCTAACAGAAAGAACAAAAGCACAAGCAACTTCATCTATCTAACATCGTCTACATCAGCAAATACATTGTTAGCAACATTAAACTTGCAATTAAATTCAGCTCTAATCATGTTACTTTCTACACTAGAATCCAACATTGCAACACTGGTTTAAAGGCTTTAAAGACTTTGTTTATATGTAGCCAGAGTCTGTGTCTTGCCACACATTCCGTTATGCTTGAGTTACTGTTTATATACTGGCCATTTCCTGGGACACTTGGAAACTTCCACACAGGCTGTGCTGATTAAATGTTATCAGAGTATAGACCTACCATTTGAATAAGTGTCAGCGGACAGTTACTTTAATGTCTGGATTAGACAAGGGCACATTCATGTGAAGACAGACAGTAATACGAACTGTCATGAAATTAAATGGAAAGTGCTACTGGATCATGTGTACCAGGAAGGTGGAAAATAGTTAAGTAAGAGTTAAAGCTGTGTATTGGCAGATTTATCCTTGAGCATTATTTCAACTGAAAACTTGTACACTTACTTAATTACTGTACACATCCATCCCATGACTGTATGCTATTCAGCAATCAAATTGGCTCCGTTTCGCATCCGCTTATTTCAGTTTGGCAACTAATCAGGCTTTGTAGAAAAAAAAACCCTCATGCCATTTCATTATCCGTGGTGACCTTCTCATGATGGATAAGCCACCAGACTGCAGCATGGAACGAGAGGGTCCCTCACTCTACCTCGGTGAAATGCTTCACGATGCTGGAGTTCACTACATACTGTATAATTCCTCACTACCTTGTCCGCCTCTGACCAGAAGGGACAGTTTCTACAATTCAGCACTTACTGTACAGTCAGTTACTTACTGCACATAATATCAAATAAACTAATCACAGCATAACACACATAAAATGTTCTGAAATGTAATTATCTGTATGCACATGCAAATGTGGAACGTCTGTGAATGTTTTCATTCTTTAGTAAGTAATACTATGGCACTATCCTGTATAGCTTGATTTATGTCAGTGTGCCATTAAATCAACAGACGCCGCAGACCAGACATGATTGTGTGGCTCCTGATTACTTATGGAATTCTGTTCACTGAGTGTGTCCAAATGCTGCACACATTCTCACGCCTGTCCCCGTGCATGCAGACTGAGCGATCATGCCACTCATGCAGAGACGAATCTAGGTCAAACATGGTGTCTTTGAAGTGTGCATGGAGAAGCATTTAAAAAATACCAATTCATATCACTCTGGCAATGCAAGAGCTTATGAAAAATTCTATACTATACATTTGCCTCTTAGTGTAGGGTGAGTGATGAATGATGTCTGTGCATCCTGGTGCGGATCTCTGTCCTGCAGGCTGAGGCTCACCTGGTGCAGGCAGTTTGGCAGCGAGTGAAAGCTCTGCACATGGGTCAGGCCCAGTAGGCAGCTGAGGAAGCACTGCAAAGCCGCCCTGGAGTTACCCTCCTGTTGAAAGAGCCTGCCCTGCTCGAACAGGCCCTCGCGGCCTCCGTTCAGCATCCCTCGCTTGGCACTACCCACCTCTGTGCACGGCCACGCGCGTTCATGTAGCACACAGCAGTTACACCTCCCATCTGAGCCGCACAATCTCTCAGTCCCACGTATGAAGATAAAGCACTGCAGGCATTTACAGAGGACGGGGATGAAAAGAGACTGGTGAAAAAAAAAAAGCAAGAACGAAGAATAAAAAGAGTGGGCGTAGAGGATCACAGCTGTTCTACTGCCTCTTCGAACAGCTATTCTGTAAGACTCAAGGTTAGGTAGCGTGGGCGGGCGACTGCGAGGGAGGGAGGCTGAGAAGAGGGAAAGGAGGGAGAGAGGGAGGGAGGTAGAGAGAGGAAGGGAGGGAGAGAAAATAGAAAGCGGAAGGGAGGGAGAAAGGGGGAGCTCTGTTTTGTCTCCACCTACACTTGCACACTACCAGCGACTGGATTTTAAACTGAATGACTGTATAGTAGTATACTAAACATCTAGGACTAGATGTGTTAGTTTTACAGTTAATTTTTTTTGTTGTTTCATATATTTATATGCTCAAAATATATTTTAGCAAGCATTCTAGATTATATTTTCATATTACAGCTTCATGCTTAGGTGGTTACCACTTGGGTCTGGGTTCGATTCTTGGCCAGGTTTGCCTCTGTGTGCATGGAGTTTGCATGTTTTCCCTGTGCTTGGTGGGTTTCCTCCGGGTACACAGTCCAAAGAAATGCATATTTGGCTACTAGGCGTTAGTGTGCATGCGTGTGTATGTGTGTGCCCTGTGATGGATTGCCACCAGTCCAGGGTGCACCCTACCTCATGCCCTAAGTCTCCAGGGAAAGGCTCCAGGCCCCCGTGACCCCGTATAAGGAATAAAGCAGTACAGACGATAAATGAATGAGTGAGTGAGTGAGTAAGTGAGTGAGTGAATGACTGAGTGAGTGAGCTTAATGCTTCCTTTCTCAGAATCATATTAACTTCATTTAAAATCTCCATATCTATTGGCATCCAGAATAGCATGGCTTCCCTTTTAAGTTTGTTTCCTTTTGAGATTTTCTTTTCATGTGCAGTAGTGACAGAGACCTTTCCTTTGATCATTTATGATTCTTTTGGTAAGCCCACTTCCTGGCCAGTAAACTTACCACTTACAAATAATTAAGTGTGTTTACCTGCCAGGGCTCATGACACAGCTATACCCAGTTAATATCTTCAGAGTAAATTCAGAAACTTACTGAAATTTATTAAAAATGAATAAATATTTTATTAATCTAATTTGGCTAAACAACTGGTTCATTTGAAGTTTTTCCAGTGCATCCTTCTACTTATGAAATCTAGGTAATGTTTTTAAATAAATTATTCTGTGTAACATATCAGTCTTAAAAATTATAATTTTATTGAGTGAAAGTAAATTCCTTATATAATTATAATGTAATGGGTGTTACTGTGTGCTGAAGATACAAGTGTAAAAAGGAACAGAACCAAAAAAGCTGACATGCCAGAAATATACGTTTGTCTGTTATAAATTTAATTTCATTTCATATCTGTGCTCAACAAGGCAGTGAGGGAGTAAATTGTATATTATATTTAAACATTTGTAAAATAGTTTTTAATGGACTGGCACTATGTCCAGGGTGTACCCCGCCTTGTGCCCTAAGTCCTCTGGGATACTAGCATACTAGTACACAGGAAAAAGTGATATATAGAGGATGAGTGAGTGAGTGATACCAGTTTTAAAAAAAAAAAAAAAGGATGAAAATAAATATATATATACACACCTTCTCATTCAAAGAGGTTGAATTTGTATTATGGCATAAAAAAAACAGGTAAGTGAAGAAAAAAACAAGTGGCCAGTCAGTCCGAAAAATTGGGAAAACTTTGAAAGTGTCCCCAACTGCAGTCACAAAAACCATCAGGCGCTACAAAGAAACTGACTCACATGCAGACCGCCCCAGGAAAGGAAGACCAAGAGTCACCTCTGCTGCGGAGGATAAGTTCATCCGAGTCACCAGCCTCAGAAATCGCAGGTTAACAGCAGCTCAGATCAGAGAGCAGGTCAATGCCACACAGAGTTCTAGCAGCAGACACGTCTCTAGAACAACTGTTAAGAGGAGACTGTGTGAATCAGGCCTTCATGGTAGAATATCTGCTAGGAAACCACTGCTAAGGACAGGCAACAAGCAGAAGAGACTTGTTTGGGCTAAAGAACACAATAAAGAACACAATAAAGAAAACTCTTTGAATGAGAAAGTGTGTCCAAACTTTTGGTCTGTACTGTATACACACATATATAATTATTGTGTGCAAATTATAAGTTAGTTTTAATGTTTTAACAAAATGCAATGCTAAAACACAATACTGTATAATTAAACAAGATTGAAAAACACTGGAAAAGTGTTTTCATTTGCTGCATTTTGTTTAGCTGAGCATCTGCAGACCTCTGCCTTTCTGATATTAGCTTTCACATCTGTTTATCTGTTTGTTTCAGAGCCTGTGTCTGACCCAGACCTCCAGTCTCTGTGTGCAGTGTGAAGTAATTTCCAATGTGTTTTCATCTGCACCACTGACTCCATTAGGGCCTACAGTAGATGACTTTGTGCTCCTAATTAGAGGTGGAGAAAAGCAAGACAGGGGCAAAGACAGCAAAGAACATGGAACTTGATGAGGTAGAACAATTACACAATGTTTTTTATTTGATATTATTTGCATACTAGCAAATGGTTTATAGTGTCTTTGGGTGTTTAAAGAGTGTGAAGCATTTCTTTATATTTTGGTGCATAGACAGTGCAGGTTTTGTTCTCGGTTAGCATGTGTAATGCTCATACTTTGCTTTCTGTATCTCCCCTCTGTCATCTACAGGTGATAATGAAATCAAGAATAGCCACTCCAGAATTTTGAGTTCTCTAATCTCTTGAGGACGCCATGAAGTTCATACTGGAGATGAACAGAAAGGCCACTGCATGTGACTCCAGCTCAGAGCAAATATAAGCACAAAGCTTACATAGATCACCCTTCAGCATGAGCAGAAGATGGATAGCAGGCTAACCCTGCCTGAATCCACACCGAGCGTCCAGCCATAGTATGAGTGGCATCTCTGTGATTGTCGGATTGTCAGCAGTCCATTAAATTAGTTCAAATCTCTCAATGACTACAATGATAACTTACACTAAGTTGTATCTGAAATATATTTGGATGGAAGTTGGAATATCAAAATCTGAGTCTAAAATCTGGAGAAGGGTTTCTATGAATTGGATGTTAATTGGATCTGTTAACCTACCAATCACTTGGGTACAAAACTGTTTGTGGATATTTCAGTACTTAAGATATTAGAACTGATACATGACTGATAAATTCGGCCACACGTTGAGAGCACCAAAAATACATTTAAAAACCTGGAAGATGGTCCTGTACTGAAATTGATATAATGTTATGATGACTAAGGACAAAGATGACCATGATAACTTTAAGACTGCAATTGTCATGTACAGTTTTACGTTCAAGTCCCCATCGATGAACAGGTGATAATTTCAAGAAAATGGATTTCCTCGTAAAGCTATCATGAATTTATTGGTTACACAGTTGCACATTTGCCTACAGTATATAGCACATAGTTATAGAAGGGAATTATTTCTAATTACACTATCTGGTCTCACCGAGATGAGGGTGGATTCCCGTTTGAGTCAGGTTCCTCTCGAAGTTTGTTCCGCACGTCATTTCAGGAAGTTTTGCTTTAAAACCTGTTTCTCTGGATTACTCATCAGGGGCAAATTTGTTTAATACTGATTTATGAAAGCTGATTTTCTTTGTGTCCTTTGATAAAAATGTCTACAAATAAAACTGAATGCAGCTATGATAATGGATTAGGTTTAGATGCAGTTCCAGAAAAGGAAGAATTTAAACACTCCCCCTGCTGAAAAAAACAGCACAGACCAGCATAGCTGGTTAACATTATACCAGCATATGTTATGTTTTGGTGCTCGTATGCTGGTGGCCATCTATGCTGGTCTATGCTGTTTTTTTCAGCAGGGGGAGTGTTTCAATTCTTCCTTTACTGATGCTGGTCCACAGCATACTAGCAAATATTTTGCTGGTATGCTGGTGACCAGCATTATAGCGCCATGATACTATGCTGTTCACCACCCCATCTAATTTTGGTATGGTATAAAAGCCAGAATACATGGAAGATTGTCATCCAATATGTAAAATATAAAACAGAATCAGTATAAAATCAGCTTTATTGGTCAACACAAACAATATTAACATTGTGTAATACGTAACAATATGTAAAATATGCACATTTATAACAATATGATAATTTAACAATGAACAGCAAATAGGTTTTGATAAAAAAAATAATTAAAAAAAAAAACAAAAAAAACATGAGACCAACCTCTCAGGGACACTTTCACACAGTTACTTTCACATCACAAGAGTGTAAATGAGTGAGCTCGGCCCTTACTCTTTATTTAGTGGTCTGCAGGTTTATGGGCCCTGAAGTAGTTTCTTATTTTTCTTACTTATAAACATATAAATGTAACCTTACTTATAAACATATAAATGTCACCTCTTTCACCTAGTGCAAAGTAAACGTCCAGGATTGAGGGAAGAGTGACACAGATGATCTTATACACAGAAGGCACATTTCTGGCATACTGTAAATATGGCCGTGCAAACAGACATTCAGGGTAAAACAGGAACAGGAATAGTGCACTATGAAGAAAGGGTGTTAGGTTTGTAAAAGCCAACTTTTACACCCTATACACAGTCATACATCTTTGTGCCTCTCTCGAAAAGCAGTTCTTGTTTAACTCAAGACACAAGTGAACAATGCGTACCTGGCATTTCCATGGTGTTTATGGCTGCTTACCATAAACTGATTTGCAATTCACACACACCCTGTGACCAGCAGTGGTAACATTCCTGGCATCTGAGGTCAGTCCATGTGCAGATTGTGCGCAGTCACAGGTGAAGGCTTATCGTGTGGTCAACCACTTAAAAAAATACAAGAGATCCATCCCGAATCCAGACCCCAGTCGTGGTCAAGGTTCCCATGACATAGTGATGGTCCGTCTGTGTCTTGCCTGCATCTTGTATTTGCATTTGGTCTCTATAAAACAGGTGGTTGATCATTTTCATGGTCACAACGGTTTATAAAAAAAATAAAGGGCCTCCAAGTGGCGCAGTAGTAAAGTGCTCGCCCTATCATCCGGAGATCGCCGGTTTGATTCCCGGGTGATGCTGTAACCTCTCGCAGCTGGAGGTCTAGAGAGAACTGATTGGCCGAGCTCTCTCAGAGGGGAGGGATGAGAGGTACTTAGTGCTCCCACATTAATCACGGCTCCACAGCCAATCAGAGGCGTCCGTGAGCTCACAAAAGCGGAAGGAGCGGTTAGCGCCGTCCTCCGAGTGTGTTACGCCGCCCCCAACGGTTCGTGAGCGAGCGGTTCGAAAAGATGCGGTCGGCTGGCGTCACGTGCGTCGGAGGAAACACGTGGTTCGCCCTCCCGGCTGAGTGGTAGTAGTAGCCTTAATGTGGAGCCCCTTAGTGACGGGGAGGAATTGGACATTACTAAATTAGGGAAAAAATTGATGATAATAAAATTACTGTCAATAATCATGAATAACTATTGCATATGCATAAAGACAACACAAACTTTTGCAATGTTTAGGCAACAGGAGCTAAAGTGTTTGCGCTAAAAAATATTATAGATAGCAGTGTCATAAGCTAACCAAAAACTGAACCAAATAGCTACCTTAACATGAAGCTCTCCAAAACGGGGTGAATATATTATAAACATTTACACCACAGCTGATACTGACAACCATCTGTAATCTACATTACACTGTAATGTTAGCTTAGCCACCTGTGAGCTAACCTATTTGTGCTAAGCTACATAAGACAGTATGTTTAGCAGTGTCATCTACATGCTATCCAAACCATGTAAGTGACATTAAATGACAATGTTTCACATAAATTGGCAAAAGCTTGTGAGAAAATAAGGAAAAATATATTAATATTAGTTTTATATTATCAAAATAAGGATTATATTACAGTAGATTTAAAAACTTACCCATGGTAACAGCTTGCTGTATTCTCCTCCTTTGTTCTCTGTTGAAATCTCAGTGTTGTTCTGAGGTAAATCTAAACTCCTCACACTGTCCAGAACATTCTGCAGAGCTTCAGAATGTTCTGGACAGCACCTAACAGCTTCCACACACGCAGGAAAATTACTGGATCTACTGTGTGTGTGTGTGTGTGTGTGTGTTTGGGGGCATGGCCTTGTATGTAGATTACCCTGACTGTTTCCCTGTGAACAGCGTGTGGGCGTGTCCTGTCTCAGGCCATTATCAGAATGAAGAATGAAGTGTGGCAGAAAGACTGTATCTCTCCTTAGATTCATATGGATTACATAAACTGAGAACATTTATTAACAATTTTGATTAAGCTTGCTACATTTAAAAGTAGACACTTTAACCTTTATATACATATATATGTATAGATATATGGATATGTGTGTGTTCATTTTAGTTCATTTTAGTGACATGTTTCAAAAAGATTTTCGGGGAGACTGAGACGGCAGAAAGCGCACCCTGTTTATTTTATTTTTTTCACAAAAGCACAATGTTTTATTGATATGTGAGTGTACATTATCAAATAAAGACATGAATTGATACATTACATGTATGTGTATGATTAAAAATGATGGAACATTTTAAGTTATTTTGACAGTTACCATAAAAAATGCAAGTGGTCCCACCGCCAAAACAGATGACCCCATGGTGCTGGTGCTGGTATACTGGTAACCCTGCTGGTATAATTGCTGGTCAAGCTGGTAACCAGCTATGATGGTCTATGCTGTTTTTTTTTTTTTCAGTTTTAAGTGATTTCCATTGATTACTTTTTAAAAAGTGCATTTATATAAAAGGTTTTAGTTGTGTTTTTAGACAACCCACAGATATTTAATAAATGTAAAATAATGTATTTAATATTTTTGGTAAATGGATTATTTTTGTCTCTTGTATGTAAATCCATTTAAAGATAACACTACACAGTCCATGTATTTACATCACACATTATTTTCAGTACTAGCTTTTAAAAAACAAGATAATGAGCTAAAATGGTAACCAATTTTAACTACCAAAACCTTGCTGGTGGCCCAGCATATAAATCATGCTGGCCTATGCTGGATTTTTCAGAAGGCATGCTGGTCTTCCATCAGTTATGCTGGTTCACCAGCTAAACCAGCACCAGACCAGCACTAAATAGCAAGACCAATACTGGTGGTAAGGTTTCATCAGCGTCGATCTGCTGGTCTTCCATCAGTTATTCTGGTTCACCAGCTAAACCAGCATCAGACCAGCACTAACCAGTATTAACCAGGATAGACCAGCATATAAATCATGCTAGTCTATGCTGTTTTTTTCAGCAGGGCAGTGAAACACACATGTGCTGTGACAAGTCACATATGGGTTACAAAAAGCAATTTTCTGATAATAATATAACTAATGTCTGCATTTTGTCATCACTCTCGTCTATACCACTTTATCCTGTATTCAGGGTCGCAGGGGGCCTGGAGTTAATCCCTGGAGACTTAGGGCGTGAGGTGGGCTACAACCTGGACTGGGTGGCAAACCATCACAGGGCACACACACTGCAGACAATTTGGGACCACAAATTAGCCTAACCTGCAGGTTTTTGGACTGTGGGAGAAAACTGGAGTACCCAGAGGAAACCCACTAAGCACAGGGAGAACATGCAAACAGAGACAGAAATCGAACCCAGACCCTGGAGGTGCAAGGCGACAGTGCTAACCACTACACCACCGTGCCGCCCTGTCTGTATTTTGTATATTTTATATAATTCATATAAATAAAATATAAATATTAATCACAATTATCGAAAACGATGATATCAAGGCCTTGAGTATTGACAACCTTCTGCTGTCACTCATCTGTTGAGACCATTTTCTTGGCAGGTGTAATTTAAAATATATTCTGATCTAGCTTAGATTTTAAAGTGATCATTATGTCTAAGTGCATGTGTTGTTGTTTGTAATAGGACTGCATTAGGGCTGGTGGTCTCCATATTGTAGGCAAACACCGGATCATATTAATTGTTTGTAAGTTTTATTACCTCCAGGTAAAGTCTACCATATGATTTAGACAGACTACTATGATTGGGCCATATTTGAGATAAGTGTATAATACTATATGTACATTTACAATATTTCTTTCTTATTTACATCTCTCTTTCTTTCTCTCTCTTGCAGTTTGCTCTTGTTTTTTATGCACAAGTCCTGCTTCACTCAAATTCAAAAGAACGAGTTGGTGAGTGCAATTATACTTTATTTGCTGGACTTTATTCATGTAACTACATGTAAGTGTAGTTCATGGTGATCTTTTTTTTCTGGTACTAGGGTGTGAATTCTAATGAGTCACAATCAGATGAGGAATATGTACCAGAGTCAGAGAATGAATCTGACATCTTATTAGAGTTACAAGTAGAGCATGTGGAGAAGCAAAAGGCTATCTATTCTAAGGTCACAAAGTTAAATCCTTAAAGTTAAATTGTCCTAACCTTAAGGGCAAAGTGTGTGTTGAGGCCAGAGAAGGATCCTCTGAAGAAGCTGGTTTATTCTATGGGCAGCAGCTGACTGATGTAGAATCTGATGAGGTCATTAGACAGTGCAAAGCTAAGCAAATTCAAAATCCCACAGAACATCCATAATTTCAGAATTAGGCAGTGGATTAGACTGTTTAGCTCTGCCAACAGCAGTCACTGAAAAACCTAAGAACCAGCAACTATTGGATGTAAGAGGAGAAGCTGGTGGAGCTTTTGATGAGTCTCTGATGGAAGAGGATGAAGTGACTGGACCTGATGATCTATTCAGGTGTCTGCAATTTCCTGTTCTGAAATTAACAAAAATTACTGTTATCTTTGTGGGAAACCCCAGTAAAAAATTTCGCGACATCTGAAAAAACACATGACAGAAATTGAAGTTACAAATGCACTGTTCTTTCCAAAGAACTCAAAAGAACGTAAACTGCTGGAGAAACTTAGAAACAAAGGCAATTATCAGCATAATACTGATGTTGAAAAGAAAGGACCTGGGATGCTCAAAGTAAGAAGAAAACCAGCCAGAACTTGTGATACCAAAGACTTTGTGCATTGAATGTACTGCAAAGGGATGTTGGTCCTTAAAGACTTATGGCAACATATAAAAAGATGTTCATACTGTACATTTTCACACCAGATATCTCCAGGGGTTTGGAAGCTCTTACGTGTAATGAAGCAAGATGAGGTTGCCTCTGTAGTACGCAATGACTTTTGCATTCAACTAGCACAATTTTTTTTAAAAAACATGGAAATTACCCTACTAAGTATGAATATATTCGACAGAAGCTTTGTGAAATTAGAAGATTTTTTGTTAACTCTGCGCAATGGGTCTTCCATCCATAGCCTTGAGGAAGCTGTAAAACCTGCCAACTTTTCAAGTGTTGTTCAAGCTGTCGAAACCGTTTCTGGCTTTGATGAAGAAATTCAATTCAATTCAATTCAATTTTATTTCTATAGCGCTTTTAACAATGGTCATTGTCTCAAAGCAGCTTCACAGAAATTAAAAGAAAATGAAAAGAAGACTTATGGAAACATATATATGTTTAAGAAAAATGTGTCTAGATAATGAGATTGTCCCTGATGAGCAAGCCAAGGGTGACGGCGACAGTGGCAAGGAAAAACTCCCTGAGATGGCAATAGGAAGAAACCTTGAGAGGAACCAGACTCAACAGGGAACCCATCCTCATCTGGGAGATAACAGATAACAGAAATTGTATAACATCATGTGTGTTATGCAGATGAAAGTTCGATATAACAGAAGTTATTTAAATTAACACAAAGTCCAGTTCAGTTCAGGGATGAGTCAGCTGGTGCAGAGCGCAGATGGGGGTCTGGATCACTGGGAGCTCAGGAGCAGCATGTGTAGCTCCAAACCAACATGAAGAGGAATCCA
>JAAGKR010001414.1:6759-22754 GCA_011419295.1 Clarias macrocephalus
TATGGTGAGGAACGACCAAGTAACCACCAAGAAACAACCCTGCAATGTACTGGAAGCTGCAGGAACCCCATGATCAATGTGTAAACTCAAGCCAGTTTTGCATCACCATGGACCGACAGGCTGCCGTCCAAGGAAGTAGCCCTGCATTGCACATCATGTCTGGAATCATGAATAAGGAGGAGAAGTTCAGAATTCTTCTGCAGAACCTCAAATTATAAGGTGGACAGTTGAAACTTGGACAAAACTCAGTGTTCTAACAGGACAACGAGCCTGAAAGCACCCATCAAAGCTGGTTGTGGAATGAACAAAGCATGCTCAGTTGAATCTTCTGGAGCTTTAATCCTACAGCAAATGTGTGGAGTGTGCTTACAGTTCAAGTCATGAGAGCAAGAGATTTCTAATTCTGCAAGATGAGAGATCAAATTTCTCTGACCAGAACTCTACCAGAACTTTCTGCCTTTTTTACCTTAACTTGCTATGAAACATTTATACGGTAACTGTTGATTTCAGAAAACCTAAAACTAATTCAAAAATGTTCTGCAAATTGCAGGGGTTTTCAAGAACACTTCAGTTCTTTATCTCGCCATGACATTCAGGTCCATAATGAGTGTACAGTACGTGAACTACTGAATACATTAGCATAGACTGTATATCGATATACAAGCTTCCCGGATCAATGTAACTGTTAAACCCTGAAATCACTGCTCTGGTTTAAGGTCTAATTACAACCCTAATGCTGTTTCTTTACAGTCATGTTCCTCTAACCCGTCCTTAGAGACACCACTCGTTTAGATTTATGTTCTCTCCCAAGGATTAACACGTTAAACCAAGCTTTAAGAACAAAGTCTTGCTCTTTGAGTACCGTCATGACACTCAGAGCTTATCAAGGGCTGCAGATGTTCCTTTGCAAGACGTCCAGACGCTCGTTGAAACTGCAGCAGCGCCAGTTCTGCACTAGTGACCGGAAGGTTGTGGGTACAAATCCTTCAGATCCAATCTCTGCCCCTTGTGCCAGACCCGTAACCTTCGACTGCTGAGAGCTGGGACTGTAGATAACATCACCTGCCAAATGAACAAATGTGCATTGAAGGGCTGACTATAAAAATGACAGAAGACGGATTTATTGACTTTTTAACAAAAGGCTGCAGATTGCGGTGGAGGTGCTGGACTCAGAGTTGTTAATGTATTCCGCTGTAATTTTTGAGGTTCATCACATGAGCGAATCAGTTCAAATGTTCTGCATTAACCCTCGGCTAAAGGTTAATCATGTTTAACATGTAATTTACATTCTGGGTGAATAAAAAGCCGCACAGAGATCAGGCTTCTGTTTCCTCTGGGTTCATGGAAGAGAATTATTTCTTATTGAGAGAGAATCATAAGCGAATGCTGACCAGTTCTGGATTCTGATTGGTCAGAAAGGGGATGATACTAATACGGTGTTGTTTCTATAGTAACAGCTCATTCACAGGAACCAAAGCAAATAAAGTCAAAAAAGAAGACGTTCATTTAACGTTTAGCTTCTGTAATGTAAGTAAGAACATGAACTAAATTAGATCAAGTTTCCATTGCATTAAATGTAATTGGAAATAGATTATAACATGCAGTTGATTTGTGAATTAAAAACAAATTGCAATTGTTAGCAAGTAGAGAAAAGTAGGGAAAGGAATAAAACGCACGCTGTTATAGGATAGAGCGATTTAACGATTTTGACACAGCGTCTATGGGGATTGACTCACGTTTGGAAAAAGTAAAAGTAACCTAATGGCCATTCGAGGAACTGCACGTTTTGGCACCTCAGCATCCGAGGTTGCTAGCTCCGCCCCTAAAACAGAGCTCATCTCGTACTTTTGTTACAGCTGCTAACAGCAACTAGCATTTCCTGTAACATTGAGGATCGCCGGTGCAGTACAATCCGACACGTTTAATGTAAATATTTTCCCATAATTCCACACAACGAGCTCCAAACTACTGCTAACATAAGATACAGGTTTGAAGACAGTATTTTATCGTCAAGAATTGTAATTCTTTCCGGTGCAGACAGTTTAATACCGCGCACTCGCTTATGACTGAGCGTGAACATCTGTTTGTCGCGAGCAGCTGAAGCATATCCGAGCGCTTGCCAAACGCTTGCCCTCAGATAGTGTCGTAATTAAGCAATGCATCTCATTTGGCGTTTCACGACTGCGAGCTCTGAAATATATACACCCAGGCAGCTGTCTTCACCAGCAGATAAAGAATGATAAGACGCCTTCGCTTAAGAACTTTATTGATCGTATGAACTCGAACTGAATGAGAAGTACGGCATCTGGGAGGAAGTTATCACTAACGGCACAAACAGCTGCTGGGAAGCCGAGCGGTAATTCACAGTAGAACGTAAGTGAGAAGGAAAAGCACCTCAAAGTTGATTATTTTGCTATAATGGCATTTTTTGCCAAAATAATAATAAAATGATAGATTGTTTTACTGTAAAACATTAAAACTCTGTTAATGATTTTCATCAGCATCTGTACATATCAAACATACAGTATCTCTGCCTCGGGCTGAGTGATATCAGCAAAATAACAATCATATTTACAAGTATGTAATGTAAATATATGTATTGCAATTCTTTTCTCTATCAGTTCATGTATTGCAACCCTCGAAAAAGAATTTTTTTAATGAATTTTTCATCTATGGTGGTACCTAAGCAAATTTTCACCTTAAGAACAAAAATTTTCCAAGAAATTGTCTTGGTATGCGAAGCATTTTTGGTATACGAGTGAGTCGGTCTCACCGGCGCCGTGTACATCCGGTAGCTGATCAAAACTTCTTTGTGTCAGTGGATAGCCAAGCGAAGTGAGTTTATATATTTTTCTTTACATAAAGGTGTAAGTTTGTTTAGAATTGCATGTATATATGAATGATTTTATACATTTAACTTAGTTGATTTTAAGTATTTAGCATTTATTATCATTTATTATTATATATTATCATTTATTATCACAAAAAGTAGAACTGTAAAAGAAGTTTAAACCCTGAAAAAAGTCTTCTGATTTCATCACCATGAGTGTGATTAAATCAGTTATGCAATTAATTTTTTTTTTAAATGCTGAGTCATTTTCAATTTAGAATCGATTTCCAGTTTTTAAATACAGTTTTAGTATTTAAGTCAACATGCATACAGTCTAAAATTGGAAGACTTTTTATAGAGGTTTATGTGCAGTTGGTGCAATATTGCCCCCTACTGGATTGGAGGGTGGAGCAGAACCTTGCCTGAAAAAATAAATAAATAAAAAGTTGCTTGGGCTTGGGACAAGACATGACTTTTAGACAATAAACAACACGATGAGTTACACATCGTTTTAGCATTTATGCAAAAACTTTTTGGTAGTTTTTAATCCTTTAAAACGTGTAAGAAATACAGCTAACGATAAACATTAATGATCTACCTACAATTCACAGCAATCAAAAAATAATGCTTATGGCTTCGAATCAGAATGTGTGGATCTGCACTCTGCATTAATTTATTGCATTTTTGCTTCGTCTTTATTAGTCTGAAAGTTTTTCTTTTCCCCACTTGGCCCTTTTATTTTTCTTAACTTAATTAGCTTCCGATCTTTTTTAACTGCCTTTTTTTTCCCTCAGCTCGGCCTTGCCCGTTCTCAAGGTCTTTTCCGTTTTCTCTCTTTATCCCTTAGTTTAATCAATTCTGTTCCATTTTTAATGAAATCATCGCATGCTAATTAAAACGTGTCAGCGAGACCAGACTCCCACGCTGTTTTCATGTTGCACGCTGGACTGTTGCGTGAATCGGCGATCGAGCTCATAAATTGTTCATTCTGGAGAGGTGTTCTGCTGTCAAACTGTCATCGTAGCCTAGAGCGAGAGCACGGGATTTAACACGGACATGTGCGCATTAGATATTTAGGACACAAGTCCAACGTCCCGAGACGAATTATTCAGGAAGGTTATCGGAGAACGCGTCCTTTCTTCACCTCGCCAGGGACGAGTGAAGTTCGTGTACAGTACAAGACTTCAGAATCATCTGTGGTGTGACACACCTGATATTACTCACTGATTCATCTTCCATTGATGCCTGAGATGAGAAACGTGAGTGTGGTGTGACTGATGGCTAGAAGCTAGAGTTACATATTTCCTTTATTATTTCTACGGCATGGATGGATAATATATTGGCGCCCCTTTACTTCATCCATCAGTGAACAGACCATCATAGGAGCACCATTCAGCAGATATATCACCTGCGTGACAGTTATTCTCAGTAGAGCAGCAGTGACCCTGACATGCTAGCGCTCCACTCATGTGCTGCCGGTACAAGAGGATCTTCAGGTCTTCAGAGCTGAGAGCTGAGAGCTGAGAATAAACCCGCACTTAAATAGTATCTAGTCAATGTTCCCCCCCAATTCATTTATAAACAAGGCAGAGGGGTGCCAAAACTTTATGTAGCACAGCAGATATGCAGATTGCATTCCATAATTATGACTGAGCAACTAAATTAATACTGTGTGGAATTATTGATTGGTAAAGGTTCCTGCAGGGAGATGTTTATATACCACATGCGGAAGGAGTCTCCACTTTCAGGGATGCACTTTTTGCTGCATTTTATTTGACACATTCACTTTAAAAGAGCCAAAACAACAGGGCTGGTGAGGAGACGACTGTTGGTAGCTGATAGAACGTAAGTGAGAATGAGAACTAACTTGTTTATGTAACTATGCACATACTGTATTTCTGTATCAAATAATAACAATAACTACAGTTATGTGGAAACTGCCATGTTGTAACAGTAATAAAACTATTTAATGCATGAGCAGCTATGTTACTGTCCTTATAATAATAATAATAATAATGATAGTAATAATAATAATAATAATAATAATAATAATAATAATAATAATAGGAAGAAGAAGACTTGTTTTTGCCCAATACTGATTTTATTTTTGTATTTATTTTATTCTGAATGTTTAAATTTTCTAGAATTTACCGCATGATTCATCGATACATTCAATTAAATGTATATAATAAATCATGGACCACTAAATAACTCCCAAACTCCAAATTTTCTCTAAAACTTCCCAAGGTTACAGGACTTTCTCCAGGTTACTGCTCAGTACAAATTAAATCCAACTGAAAATTCAATAAGGAGGGTGAAGGCTATCAGAGGCTTCCTGTGAGACACGGCTTCTTGAATTGCTGCACACGTACCATTAGGAGAGAGGAACAAAGCACAGAGGCACATGATTGGCTAGTGATTGACATCAGAGTGCAGCCCTCCCCTGGGAGAGCCTGGCTACAAACAGCTGTAGTGGGATTCGAACTCACGATCTCCACACAGGAGCACAAACATGGCTCTGTTCTGCCACTCGGGTACGTGTGTGTGATCGGCACAGGAACGGCTACTGTATATCCGAGGCTGATCACCGGTCGCGGCCAGTCAAGCAAAAAAAAAACTTCTAATTTCAGTAATCATCATCATCATCATCATCATCTAAGATGCTGGTGAAAAAATTGCATTTATAAATACCAGAAATATTAAATGTAACACTCTCTATCTAACTGCTAGCATGATGGATAAAAAGGAAAAAAAGAGAAAAATTACACCATCCAAAAATGGTGGAAATTCTTTATTTTAATAGTAATGAACGTTTTTGTTAACAGATTCAACCGCAGTGCAAACATACTGTATGTAAACTGTATGTAAACTAACCCTAACCCAAGTACAACACGACTCTAAGAGCTTTTACAATGAATGAAAGATAACGAACAAACATTTACATTCAAATGTTTTGAATGCTTTTATGAGTTTATGACAAAAACGATTGAGTTTTTGTATACATTATTATATATTATTTTTTATATAATAAAACTGTAACATTGGTGTGTCTGTACATTGAAGATATTTATACATTGAGGAATTTTTGTCTGTCTGTCAGTCTGTGCTCGCGTCACGTAAATACTTATGAGTGCAGTTGAAATCTACTTAATAAACGTGATCTCACACCTTCATTACGCGCACTTCCCGGTAACGAGTAAAAATTTTAGTTCATTCCAAAATTCAACAGGTGGCGCTGTACATTTTTAAAATTGTGTTTGAGTGTATAATTACATTTATATATTTTTTGTTTGTTTGTTTGTTTGTTTGTTTGTTTTTAAATAAATATCCAGATTGGTTATTACATTCTTCCCCGATTTTGTTACAATTATAAAACAATATTTTTTCTTTTAAGTATTATGAGTAAGTAAATGCAGCTTGTTCCTTATAACATTAGTTTTCTCACTTAAAATACAAGAGTTTAACATTGAGCTTCTAATGAAATAAAACAAAAAAGCTACATTGTTCCTGAGCAACAAACGTCTCTGATATGTTATCGCCTTAATTATTATTTATAAACAAATTACAGCCTTAATAGCACTGAATACAGTGAATAGAGTAAATAATTAATAGCAATAATTCACTGCTACCACACGGGAGGAAAATGTGTAAATGTGTGAATAGTTCCGAGTGCGCCACCTGTAGGATTGTAAAGAAATGGTGACGTTTTACAGCCTCAAATGCCTCCAAAGTCTCGAAACTCAACGTGACATTGAACGCACGGACATGTACAATACGGCTCCTGACACGAACACGCATGTGATTTTTAACTAATTATCACTCACTGTGTTCTTTAGACCTTTATAAGTGGGTGTTTCTTAAACGTTTGTCGTCAACCTCCGGATGACGCAGGTAAAAAAATATAATAATAATAATAATCATAATCATAATTCTGCAGTTAATAATACAGAAGAGTGGCTCAGCAATGAGTAAAGCTAGACACAGACATACAGCTCAATGCGTCTGGTGCTGAGAGAAAAGATCTCACAGGTATTCGTCCTTGTGTTTGTTCTCAAAGCCGCTGAATTCAACAGGTAGCTCGTTACAAAAAAAGAACCGGGGGAAAAGACTGAAGAAAGAGAGAGAGAGAGAGAGAGAGAGAGAGAGAGAGACAACAAACACATCCTTGGATGGAACAATGAGTGATTATGGAAACAAACCATTACAGAGAGCAGACATCCAGCACATTCAGCACTGAACACAAAGAGATGCTCCTGGGGAACAAACGGAGGACAACGAGCGGGCGGCTCTGGGATTAGTTTGTCCTGTGAAATGGATGGTTTTTTTTGTTGTTGTTGTTGTTGTTGCAATTTGATATTCTTACTATTCAGGAATATAATTAAGACATCACTGTCTTTACAATGCAACTAGGTTGGTAAGAACTAACATACAGTCCAACTCGAAAAGCTTCATCATTAAAGCTTCACCGTGCGAATGGTGTGTTCACAAGGTGGCGCTCACCTGCAACAGCATCCTAACGTTGTCGAGGGCACCTGGGTAGAACGATCTCGATCCGCTTCCAGGTGAACTCCAGCGGGAGAGCGCTCTGACTCTGAACCGACTCGCTTGCAGGAACTGAATCATTCAGGGTTGTTGGAGTCGCTAAAGGACAGACCTGTAGAGCTGCAGAAATGTCATGTGCATGGCTGGAGATTTGGACCAAAGAAACAAAATCCAGTCCACAAACGGGATTCGTCTAGTTTTCAGCCCTAGAGGGTGTTTTTGTGTTCGTCTGCTTATCTGCATTGAATCAAATGAACGACTCAAAAGAATAAATTTCACTCTGATTTAGACTCGGCAAATGAACTAACAGGCGTGAAAACACTTTAAGGCGCTGCGTATCATCATTTGCTTCTCCTTAAAGCTATAAAGACAAAGACGTGTGTTATGTGCGTCACTGACACGGCAGAAAATCAGAAATCGGTGTAAACGGCGATTTGACGTTCTGCGCCGCTCGTCCTGATGGCCCCGGTGCTGTTCGTTTGCAATTCTTTATGATAATGATGTTTCCTGAAAATACTCGATGAATGAAAATGGGAAGGAGAAAGCGATGATTTGCCATTTAGAGGCTTTGACGCCGACGGCTGATTGCCACATCGCTGATTCCTCTGGAACTCACTACAACGTGGAGAAGAATGTACTTAGTGGCCTGATTATTGCTGCGTGTTTTAGAGCTCTCCATTTTACGGGTCATCAAGCCAGCTAAGCGCGCGATGTCCATACATCTCTCGCTGCTGATTAGCGTGGCTCTGAAGGCTGAGCTCGCAGCGGCTGACATTTCTGTGTTTCTGATTACTGTTCACATGATGTGCTGCTTCTCACTGGCTGCGTTTCTGAGGCTTGACAGCCGCGCGCCCGGAGGGGCAGGTCGTGCAGAAACTAGCTGTTCAACAGACTTCATAGACGCTGGAGTTTTTATTCATATCATGTATTTTAAATGTTATTGAAATACTAATAACACTAACGATTTGTGCTGCTAAACAAATATCTTTTTATTTGACTTTCTTGATTTATTGAAACGTGTTGCAGCGTGCTCACGGCCTCATTCAGCTCCTCGGATTCATTAGCGCTCCTTGTGGTCAAACATGCAACACATACAGTATTAATAGAGGCCACTTGGGGCAGGACTGATTCTGCCCCATCCTCAGGGCGCGTAGCAGATAATAACTGAGTTTCCACTACATTGGGCTCCATATGAAGCAAAAACCAATATCTTATAGCAAATTATCTAAATTAAACATAATTCGTTAGCATTTTGGCAGTGACTCAGTGGTTTGTTTTCACGTCGCACTTCTGAGGTAGGGGGTTCGAACCTTGTCTCTGGTCTGCCTGCGTGGAGTTAGCATGTTCTTCAGTTACTCTGGTTTCCTCACACAGTCCAAAGACTTTGGTGATCCCAAATTGCCTGGAGTGTGTTATTGGGTGTGTGATGTGTTGGCACCCTGTTTATGGTTGTTCTCTGGCATAGCTCTGGATATAGAAAATGGATGGATGGATGAATGGATGGATGGATGGATGGATGTACCTGTATGGATGGATGAATGGATGCATGGATGAATGAATGAATGGATGGATGTATGGATGGATGGATGAATGAATGGATGGATGTATGGATGGATGGATGAATGGATGGGTGGATGGATGGGTGTATTTATGTATGTATGAATGGATGTATGTATGTATGGATGGATGGATGGATGGATGGATGGATGGATGGATGGATGGATGGATGGATGGATTTATGTATGTATGGATGGATGGATGTATGTATGGATGGATGGATGGATGGATGGATGGATGGATGGATGGATGGATTGATGGATGGATGGATGGATGGATGGATGGATGGAAGGTCAAATGCTCTTTAGGTCTCTTGTGTTTTGCTTTTGACTAATATTTGGACTGGACGTTTATCTGAAACCTGGCAACTCTGTTTAATGATATGAACCTTTTTGGAAAACAGATTGAGTGTCATCTGCCTATTACGACGCTACCCTAAACGTTCACGAGATATTATCCTTTAGCGCTTCTCAGGTGTGACAGCTTCTCGACTCGACTTTGTTTGAGTCCACGTCCTTATTATTAATGTTGTCGTTTCTCATCAAAGACTCGGATTTGCTGTGGCATCCACTCGAGGAAACCATTTGCCGTATGAACTAACATAAGAATAAAAAACCTCTCAAGTCCCGTGCATAATAAAGAAAAGACAAAGAAATGAAAGTCGGTGCTTCTCTTCATGTTCGTCATAGCGTAGGCTGAAAGACCTCTTCATAAAAGTTTTTTTTTTTTTTTTTAATCTCCCGAGCTTGGCTTGTGACAGGTGATCTTATTCATGAAAAACACTGCCAGGAAAAAACGTCTTGCTACTCCTGAGAGATTACAATTGCTTTCACGTGTTGTGCTTAGATCTTTGTCACAACATAGAGAATGTTCATGCTGTCAGCTCATGGCGCGCAGGCCAGAACTTCGCTCAGATTGAAGTAAGCGCTTGGGATTTTGCCTTGAAGCTTCTTTGAATACGAACCTTCGAAGTAGAACTAAAAACTGGCAAGGGAAGGTGCTACTGTATCCTCCAGCTCAGGCAAGGCGTCCTGTATGGATAGAGAGTGTGGAGTGAAGATTATGAGGATGAGTTCATACAGCAGAAGAGTCTAGAGTTCTGTTTGGGACAGCAAACATTAGTGCTACTGGATTGAGTCCAAAATGGCATTGCTGAAAAATCTAATCGGATCAGCAGTCTGCCCATGATTCACGGCTCCAGCTATACAGTGTATGATCTGATATCACTTATATACCTTATACTCTATGTATGAGAGCGTTCCAGTCAAACCGGGACAGGAAACTTCAATCGCAATAACATTTTGAATGGTGCAAACGTTTTTAAAGGAACCCGTAGATCCGTAAGTGTCGATCTCGGCTGAGGTGGCTCGGAGCTCAGTGTAGTCGTTCCTGTGACACTCAGCGAACAGAACGGCTGATCCCCGAAAAAACAATGGATAACTAACATCTGTCTGTGGGAACTGAACACACAACCATTCACCAGCACCACGTGGACATTACAGGGACTCGGCTGGAGGTTATTGCCTCATCCCCGTACAGTCCTGACCTCGCTCCAAGACATTTCCACACGTCATTAAAGTACAAAGTTCCTGCGAGGCCAGCGTTTCAAAATACTAAGAAAACATAGATCTCCCTTGATGGTGTCCAAGCACTAGTGAGACGCTGGGATAAGTGCACTAAGGGTTATATAGCGAAACATATAGCAAGATCTTTTTCTCTTAGAACTGTACACTGTTATTCGGCACAAATAAAGAGTTTGACTTGAACGCCCATTGCACTTCCAAACCTTGGGAAGCCTGACATACTTGATGCTGAGATTAAACCCATCAGGTTCTGAACAGACACTCAATAAGGTCCCATTTTGGATTCAGCCACTATACGCACTGTATCAGATCTTAACGAACAATTCATTCATTACAGACTCTGTCGTGCGCTATATCACTGTAGAGGCTGTGGGACGATGGGTCAGTGCTTTCTAACGCGTGTAAGCCATGGATTTACAGCACGTCCACCCAAATTTATAAAGTTGTGCATTACATTTCTATTAGTTCTGAAAATTCACGCCCCGCTGCCGTGCTGTACAAAGAGCCTTGGCCTGCCAAATACAATCCCTGCTATTACGGCAGAACAGCTGTTCCATCAAAAATGCATTAGGTGTTTTACTGGGTGGCTAACCAGCAGCAGATTATTCTGGGTCTCGGTTAAAAGGATTCAGACTATTCATGAGTAAAGAAAAAGAAAATGAGCACGGATCGCTCTGACACTGTTGTTTAGAGGTGTCTCTGGAAAGCAAGGACATTCCTTAGAGTGCTTTATAGCTCTGAAATTTATGGAGTAGACTCTGAGATGATGCTTGGAAAAAAAAGGATTGCTGAAGGTAGTTCTGTAATATAAATGTAGCTCGCATTACTGCATCATCTGCTGCTCTGCAGTCGATTCTGCGAGTTCACACCCTTCCTTTGCAATATGTGATCCCGAGACTGTGTCAAACCTCCTCACGGAACGAGCAAATCCAATTCAAAATCAGCCTCCTCCTTTATCCATCTCTTAATTATCTCCATTCTTAGTGCCTTTCTCACCTTCTTCTTCTTCTTCTTTTCTCCTCACCAGGCTTTAATCTTGCTCACTATCCTATCGTCTAACGTGTGTATTCCCAGTAATCGACCCGTTCCCTTGTCCTTCACGGTAAGGTAATTACGTTAACGTTCATAATCGCATCTCTTCACACTTTATCTGTTTTAAGAAACGGGTGTGAACCGTGTGAGAATCTGACCCACTGTCTGTCTAAATATGATTTACCATAAAAACCTCCCATCATTCTCTCATTCCTTCATTCACCGGAACCGTCCATTCATCTCTGCTTCAATTTGCCAAAAGCACAACCAGTTGACTCATCCTCTCTGTCTTCCCACAGATGTTTTATGGCGTGCCTGTAGTGATCCCACAGTGGAATCCATCTTTCCGGCGGACTGTGACCCCCGCAGCTCGCAGACGTCTCTCCAGGATGTGAATACGGCTTGTCGGCTTCCTGCGGGTGTCTGGCTTTAAAGCGGCGAGGATGGGTTTAAAGCATAAGGATGGACACGTGGTGCGCTGAGCAGCGAGGCTGGGCCTGATCTCCGTCCTCAGGCCTCTCTTTAACATGAGAGCCTGTTTTAGCTCTCTGCTGCTGGGCCTCTTCGCGCTCCAGAGGAGCCTCGGCAGCGCGTCTACGGCGGGCCTGGGCTTGAACTTGCACTCTCACAACCGAACCAGACTTCCTGTGGGCCCGGTCCTAAGCACGCATGCTCACAACCGGACCAGACTTTCTGTGGGCTCTGTCGTTAATGCGCATGCGCAAAATCGGACTAAACTCCATGACGGAGGGAAGGACCCTCATCACCGGCCCAAGAGGGGGTGGGTGTGGAATCAGTTCTATGTTTTGGAGGAGCACATTGGACCGGAGCCTCAATATGTGGGAAAGGTAAGAGCTGACATTTTCACAAGATTCTCAAGTTTTTTGGTGTCGTTATGATTTAGTACGCTAGCCTAATATCCTGTGGAGAACATGAACGTTTTAGAAAGCTACTGATGCCAAAGTGTTTGGTGCTAATGCTAACTAATGAAAAGAAAGCTGAGGCGATTGGGGATTGGATTCATCTGGATTGCACTATGGGTGGTACCAAGGCCCCAGGAGCTAGGTCTAAGGGAACATCCAGGTATCAAGTCTTGAGTTTCAGATCTTAGACACTTTAGCCCGGCTGGAGCAAACAAGCTTCTCATCAGTTCCAATGATGCTTAACGAGACTCGGGCAACCAAATACTAGCTGACAGTTACTTGCTTGTACAGTAGTTACTGGATGCACTATAGACACGTAAAGCAGGAACATCAACAGCACCGGCCTTATGAATGAGTGGAACTTTCTATTAAACATGTGGATATCCATATCACTAACAGCATAAACACCAGAACAATAAACAGGAACAAACAACAACAACAACAACAGCATGGGAATAAAAGTAAGTCAAATGTCTGCACTGAGTTCCATCTGGTGGCAGACATAGACATGTGAGCTATGGAGAAATATGATGCAAAACAATTTAACATTCTTGGTTAATGCGTGTGGATTTCTTATGGTCATTTAGTCCTTTAATGATTTATCATTAACATCCGTCTTAATCCGTCTTCCCAACATTACCTGTCACACTACTGCCTGGTCCACGTGTACACGGCGATTCTTTAAAGTAGGCGTTTTGGACTTTCGTTCACACGCAAACAGGTGACTGAAAACAGACCAATTAGGAAACTTTAAGGGTGAAGATATTCAGAGAGACTCTGCGTTCAGTGTTTACGTGTAGACAGGGAAAATGAAATGTCCGGTAAGATCGCCACCTGTTGGTCCAGCATGTAGTCGACAGCGGGTTTTTGCCCAATAAATGCTAAATTTATCATTTTTATGAATGGGTAAAAAGCATGACATCACTCTTAAGTATAGTAAAAAACATGGTATTTCCTGGAAAACTGCTGTGGTGTAGGAGGAGGAAAACATTCAGAATGTTGATTAAAATAACAGCATAACATAAAAAAATAAACATCAGCAATCTGGAACATGAATCTAATCAGAAGATTACAGGTTATCTTTTAAATATAGACTGAGTCTAGGGGTCAGGGGTAGCTCAGTGGCGAAGGCATAGGACTATGGCTCGACAGGTCCTAGGTTCACATCCCACGACCACCAAGTTGTCCCTGTTGGGCCCTTGAGCGAGGCCCTCAACTGCTCAGATATATAATGAGATTAAAATGTATTTCAACCAAATATACAATCATTGAACCCATTCCTATATTTACTATTTTTAACTTTAATTTTTTTTTGCTGTTGTTTAATTGGAAGTAAATTTTAAGCATTCATTTTGGAAATAAACTAAATTCCGGTCAAAAATAAAAATAATTGAAGCATAAATATGTTTATAAATAGTTTTAATAATCTTGTATTCGGTTTATTATAATATGGAATACTGGATACATTTTTCTAGATTCAAGATTAATTCCTTGTCTTTTTTTTTTTGCAGTCCATAATTATTATTTTTAATTAACATTAATGCTACATGTGGCATGTACTCAGAGTGTCTTCAGGCTTAAAATGGTCACAGTTTTAAAAATGAATAATAATAACAACAATAAAGTCAGTATTGTTCAGTGCTATTCCCAGCATTCCATCCTACAGGTTGTTCGTCCTCATGAAGCACAGCTGTTTAAAGCTCAAACATCTGCTTTTGAATAAGTTTACTGCCCTTTTTTTCTCACTAGGGGTATTTTTACATCCAGTTAATGTTCCCCATTTCCCCCCCCCAATCTCATTAAACCTCATCCTGTTATCCTGTGCGTTGACTTTAAGCTCGAGACGGAGTGCTGTTAAATTCCCGTTAGCATGCGTCTCCTCTCGCTAATGCCGCCGTCCTGTAACAGGAGATTAAACAGACCTGCAGATTAACTCCTGTTTCTGTTAACAGCATGTTTTTCAGAAAATTCATTCGGAAAATTGGGTCATCAATTAGATTTTTGTTTGCGTCAACCGGAAAAACAGGACGGCCGAGATAACAAACATCGGTCATTTGAGTCGGTTTGTTTCTCCCTTTTTTTGAGCCGACAAAGCTGCAGCGATAATTAAAACAAGGACGCGTGTGGCGTTGCAGCGTGAGCCGCGTGATTTATGAGAAGGAAGAAGAGCTCGCTGTTAATGGTGTCGCACGCTGCTGCTTATGAAATCACATTCATTTTCATTTCAAAGAGCGAGATGCATTCTGTTATGTCGGCCGCTGGAATCGCACGAAACTCATCCCGTTACATCACGTGAACGACACGTGATTAGCGAGTGTGTGGAGGACGGGGTTACTGGTGCGAGAAAAATAAAACTTACAGTTAAAAATCGTGTGACGTGAAAATGACGTGAATGTACCGCAACGTGTGGAATCACGACACGTGATCTAGAGACACGTGATTGAACGGACGTGTCAAAGGGATGACACGTGAGCCTTATTCCCTAAGTATCGCGTGACAGAGGTTTTCGACCCCCTCGAGAGAAACGCTCTTGTTTGTATCTGTTATCACGTCTCTTTCCTGTGTTTCAGTGTCTTGTCCTCGTATCCTCTTCCACACAGACGCGGCGTATCTCTGTCCCGGGTCCCGAGCTGCAGGAAATGAATCTCACCCCACTGAACTCACGTGACGGAGCTGAATGAGCTGCAGCGCCGAGTTGCTTCCATAATGCTCCTTATCGAGTTTAAATAGATGCAGGGTGTCATTTCTTCTCAATTATAACAGACTTATTGAATAATGTGTGTGTGTGTGAGAGAGAGAGAGAGAAATAGAAAACGAGACCAGGAGACAGAGAAAAGGTAAGAAAGAAAGAGATACACAGAGGCAGAACAATACACTAAGAGAGAGAGAGAGAGAGACAAATAGTGAGAGAGAGATCAATAGAATGATAGAGGAAACTACAATAACTAGAGTTTTTCTCATTAAAGCTTTTTTTTTCCTTGAATTTGACATTGACCTTGAAAAGAGAGAGAGAGAGAAACAGATGGACTGACAAAACACTACAGAAACAGACAGATAGATGGAGTGAGATAAAGAATGAGACAGAGCGAGATGCAGGGAAAGAGACAGAACGCCAGAGAGAGTGACTGTTAAATAGACAAGGGGATAGAGAGAGAGGGGGGGTGGAGGTATAGAGAGTAAAGGCAAACAGAATAAACGAGAGAGAGAGAGAGAGAGAGAGAGAGAGAGAGAGAGCGAGAGCGAGAGATCTAAATATCATTGACTGTCAGTCAAATTCAAAACAAATAAAAAATTACAAGATATAAGAAGCAGCTTGGACCTTTTTCATGTTTATAAACTGATACAGGGAGAAAACAAGAGAGAGAGAGAGAGAGAGAGACCTCATGTCATAAAGGTCTAAGCTGCTGCCTCGTCCCAGCCAATCAGATAACAGCCAATCAGATAACAGCCAATCAGATAACAGCCAATCAGATGACACGTAATCTTGCGCCAGGGCTCGATCTTATCACAGGGTCAAGCAGCATTGGA